>JAOEHY010017299.1:0-28746 GCA_025447955.1 Psilopsiagon aurifrons
TCTCATCCTATCTTCATACGGGAGGTGCTCCAGTCCCATGATCATCCTCATGGCCCTCCTCTGGACTTATTCCAACACTTCCATGTCCTTTCTATGTTGAGGACACCAGAAATGCACACAGTACTCCAAGTGAGTTCTCACAAGAGCAGAGTAGAGGGTAGAATAACCTCCCTTGACCGGCTGATCACGTTCCATTTAATGCAGCCCAGGATGGCCAAGGTCTTCATGCTGCAGGATGACTACTGCTCTGAAATACACAAGTTAGTTTACTTTTGTAACTGTCTTGAGCACTGTTTCACAAAAAACACTTCCATGATTAATAGTATTTCAGATAATAATGTATATTAAAAATAGAACATAGAGAAAAACAATGTTCCTATGTTTTTTCATTCAAACATTACAAGCAGTTTTAGGCAGTTAATACGGTAATGAGAACAAGACTGCAAAGTAACAGCCTCAAAAACATTGTAGTTTTAGTGGAGAAGATAAGATCCAGGCTTGAAGTAAAAGAAAAGCTTCAGTGTTACCTGAAGCACGGCTACCTTCCTTCCATCACCAGTTTTGAAAACACTATAGGATTTCCCCCTCTGCTCCCCAGAGTTGCCTACTCCAGGTAATTATGGTCATATTGAAATTCAGTTGTAGTAGGGAAAATCTTCAAAGCTGCAAAAGGCCTCTGGCATGATTGTGCTATTTTAAAAGCTTTTTCTTGTTGATTGAGGTATGAAATGCCAAGTCTGCTGTGACCTGATTTTCTCCACAACTTTTCAGTAAACCGTTCCTGTTCCACAATAGCTACTTATCAGGACAGGAACTGTACATCAACCCTTTTTTCCAGTGGTTTTCCAAAGCCATTGAGTGCACAAAACCAAATGCGTTTCTATCCCCAAAAGGTTTAAATGGAAGGGATAATAAATAAAAACAATTCTCGAGTTTTATATAAAAGTGGTTACTTAAAAGCATCACAACATGATTTTTTTGTTTAGTAGGTATTACAGACCAGATTTAAACTATGTTATAATCAATGGAAATCTTTCCTTTGGGCTTAAATCAGCTTTGTATCAAGAAACATGCACAGATTCCCTCCTCTCCATTCCTAGTACATCAGAAATCTCTCAGGTGAAAAGTATGAGCCCTGTTACACCAGTTGCTATAGCTTCCCAGTTTAAAGAAAGGAGATGGAAGTATCACAACTCAAGCACTACGGTGCTGTAAGATCGCAGAATCCTACTGCTGGGAAAAGGGCACACAAATGGAAAAAATGCGTATATCCCACATGCACAGACAGTTTTACAAGAGCTGCTATCAGGCTGTAAAAGCAAGCAGCCGAAACTGTCCATGACAGAACTGGGCATGCTTGCGCATCCTTATAGTGGGCTTTCTCACCTCTGTGTGACCATGTTCACAGTGCTTATCTGAGTAGGGCCAACTCTATCCACACATCTCACAAGTCTCCACCTACTTCTCCCTGTGCTTCCAGATCAAGGCTTTGGCCTAGGCAGCTCGCGTCTGCCTGCACCTCCTGGTGTGCACAATTACTGCAGGACCCAATGCCTACACAGCCAGGTTACCCTCACAAGGCTCACTTATGCAGACACCACTTTAACCAGCCTGGCAGCTCTTTCACTTTGATGCATGGCGAGCTCTAGGTTTAGCCCAGCAGACAAGAAAAAAGCAGTTATACAAAATGCCCTGACCCCTCAAGTCAGCTGTCATCTGTTCTGGCTTTATCTCTTACATCTAGATATCCTCTTCCCACTTAACCTACCACTGCCAAACACTTGTTTGCACTACCTCCCTGCTGTCAAGACTTCCTCTACAGCATCCTGATCAGAAAAACCTGAAGCACTAATTCCTCCACACCTTCCTCTGTGAGGATGAAATTACTGGACTTCACTTTGTGGTAGAACACATGATGAATGGCCAAGCCTGAGACCAGAAGACCTTTGTCTCTATTTGTTGCCTGTGTACCAGGAAAAGAGCAGTTGCATTCCACACTCATCTAGGAGGAAAGCTTCCCAGACTCCACTCTAAATTCCAAAACCAAAACACAGCTAAGTAAGTGTAATACCTATTCTGTGTTCCCCTTACATGTTCAGCCACTGCTTACACCTTTTTATCTTATATCTGAAATTTCAAATGTTTTTTCTCAGTCTTTACTGTATCACTCCTCATAAACATGTAAATAGCAGCAACAGGGCAATACAGGTTTAAAATGAGATTTTTTTTCCCCTCTAAAAGAAACTGTAATATGGAAATGAGTTTGCAATGTACAGAATGTGACTGGTCATTTTGTGCCAGAAATGATCACATTATGTTCATTAACTACAGGACAATGATGCCTTAAGGTTAGTACCCAAGGTCTAGGAGTTTAGAATTTGAGTGACAGCGAATATGTGAGCCATGAAAAAGACCACACTCTGTTAAGCACTGTTTAGCATGCTGCCTGTGTCTGTATGGCAGGAATGATGGCATTATGTCCAAATCCTGTGATAACATCCAATCTGAAATTGAAATCTGACATTTAAGTGATAAGACAGTGATGAAAGTTATAGACTGCATGATGCATCTACAACCTCAGTCTTAAACTCTGAGCTGATGGGAGAGGGACTTGAATGCTAAGGAAACAAGGAGGTTATCTATCACTTTTATATCCTACGTTCATGACACACTGGGAAGATGCTATACCTGAACAAATAATATAGAATGTCCTGATCACTGAATACTTTGTGATTGAAAAGAGTGAGTGTAATACATTCACAGAGATAAAGGCCACAAAAAGCAGAAATGAATTGATCCAGTATTGCACACTCTATCTTAAAAGTCATTAAGACTCACCTACCTAGTCTTGTACTGGAACAAGTATCTTGTACCTTTTATTTTCTACAAAAATAGTACACTTTCAAAAAGGTGACGTGAACACCAGGATGATAGGGGAAAAGGTCTGTGAGGGCTTAGTTATGTTGTAATATAGAGGTCCTAGTTCAAATTCTAGTTCAAATTTGCTGTCTCCACTAGTGTAATTTTAACTTCAGGCTACAAGATCATGTCACATGCATGTCTAGACCTCATTGCCCTCCCTCCTTGAAGGAACTTCTGCACTGTAAACCTGTCACATCTTGATTCTCATTCCTGATAAAAGAAACTGAGATACTTAAGTCTTGTTTCAACACCAGATTTCCAAGCTCTCGAAAAACAACCACTCTCACTTCCTCTTAAAGTTTTCCAAAATCCTTTTGAAATGGACACCAGAAGACTAGCAATCTCACTGGGGCCAGACATGGCATAGGTCACAAACTAATACCTAATCAGTAAATTAGTCATGAGTATCATTTATATTTTACCATTCCTAAAGTAAAAACACCTCCTGCTTCTTTTATATCCTCTCCTCCTCCCTCAACTACTTTGAAAGCATTTTAGTTTCTGAATTCCAGTGAGTTTTTGAGGACTGGTACTGTACTCCATTCCACCAAAGTCTAATTATATATAATCTATAACTCACTAAAATCAGAATAAACTCCCAATTTTTAATAGTGCTAAGACACCACAAGTTTGACATCTGTGTTTTTTAGGCACTTTCACATCTTTCACTTTTTGCTATAACAGAACAAGCTTTGTTCTTTATCAGCCAATTGTGTTATTCTGGACTTGCAGTCCTATCAGTGAACTGTGCCAGGTGTTACGAAAGCTCACAAGCTTTTCTGATCACACTTGAGGACACTATTCTTCTGGACCTCAAATTCAAAATCTTTTTCCTGAATATTACACTGAAAAAAAAAAAAAAAAAAAAAAAAAAAGCTATTTTTATGCCACAAGCTGGGACGTTCTGCATGACAGCATTTACTACTGTATGGAATAAAGAACTTTATAATCTCTATTGTGATATCACACATAATACTCAT
Source organism: Psilopsiagon aurifrons (assembly GCA_025447955.1). Taxonomy (NCBI): domain Eukaryota; kingdom Metazoa; phylum Chordata; class Aves; order Psittaciformes; family Psittacidae; genus Psilopsiagon; species Psilopsiagon aurifrons. Next base: position 3,903 of record JAOEHY010017299.1, read on the forward strand.
TACGTTTCAAAATAAGGTCTTAGTCCTCACAGTAGTATTTTGCAGCTCTATAAATCTTGATGTTGACATCAGCAACAATGGGCTTGACTGAGGCCTTATTTGTACGGATACAGAATATGACTGAAATTAAAAGAAAAATGAGTAAAAGAAAAATGGAAAACAGCACACTGGGGTGGATATTTTCACATTAGTATGTGGAATTAAAATCAGACGGATCTTTTGTTATTCCCTTTTGGTGATATGCATCAAATTTTGCCACATATCTGGATTTGGAATATTGGTCTGAATAAACAGCAAAGGATTTAGATAATAATGTGAAGGTTTTAAGTTGAATTATACCATTGAAGAGTTAATTTTCCCATTAATTTTAATCATCTGCATAAAGCATAGTCTGGAACCTCTTGAATCAGAAAAATTAGAGTGGCTGTATTTTCATGGTTTGCCACGTTTCCCATGTCTAGCTCATCCCCCCTCTTTTCATACATGAATACCACCTCTGTTCTGTTGGGGGTATTTCTGTGTGAAAGTTGCCTGTAGCAAACTGTCCTTTTCAAAAATCCCCCTCATGAGCCTAAAAACTGAAACTGGCACACGCCATACAACAGAAAGGAAAAAAGACATAAGATCAGTGAGAAGCGAGAGTTTGGAGAAGCAGCTGAACCCCCTCCAGACCAAAAGCTCTTTCCTATTTTCTACTGACTTTGTTAAGCAGGACAAAGTAATTCAGATATAAGAGCTCATTTATAATGTCATCCTCCAGATCAGTCTCAGACACACAGTGCAAAGCAAAAGCATTCTTCCCTTCAATGAATCATGTTGTGAGCTTTGAATATGGAATGCGAATGAGTTTGTTGCTGAGGAAGAGGAATGGGGAGGAGCCTGAAGTGCCAACAAATGGAGAAGTAGGTATGAAAAATGAGGCTGTTTTCAAGCCAGGTGAGTGGAGGATGAATGGTCAGCAGGATGAGAATGACAAAAGTGAGAAATCACTTGGCAAAGAGGTGGCTTTGTTTTCTACAAAAAGCCAAGATGAATATCTAAAGAGCAATCTACTATCTCTTCTCCCCAACAGTCACACACTAGGTGGGCTTAAATTACTGAGTTGCAGAAAATTATGTCTGAGGCCAATATTACTATGGGGAGAGGGTATAACTGCCGCTATTTTGGGCTAGCCAAGGTGAAACTCTCTGATGGGCAGGCATCTCAAGGGCTTGGAGGCCTAGCAGTTTCTGAAAATAGGATCCATTTAACACATCCTAGTCAGAGCACCAAAACAATGAGGCTTTGTTGCTGCTGTCAGACAGAAACAATCAGTCAGGGATAAAGTACAAACATGAAAAAACAAATCTCTTATTTCTGCCAATAAAGTTATTTTTAGGTGCAGAATTCAACAGCAGTGTCATACATCCAGGTTATAGTAGATGAGTGCATGTACACAGGTAGCCACTCTCATCGTGGAGGAATTTCCTCCTAACTTCACTAAGAGCAGAAATGGACACTGAAGGCTAATTCCATGCCTGAATTCTTCCCATTCTCCAAGCAGCTGCGTTGATTTGACCTGTAAAATACAGTGCTGCTGGAGGTGAGAAATGATATCGTTATCTGGCCCCAAGGATTTTGTGAACCCATCTCACTCTGAAAGAACAAAAGATACAAGTATCTTCTGAGTTCTGACCATACAACTGACCCTCATAAAGCTGTCAGTGTAGAAGATTGACAGACAGTGGCTGAAAGGCCATAAAATCAATACATAGAAAGTCAGCTAACTGCCCTTTGGCTCAAAATGAGACAGAAAGGTACACATCCCTGACGGTTTCTAGGTAACAGCTTCTCTGCTGCTTTGAAAGGCCAGAGAGGTGTCTTTGTTTTTCCACATCCAACTTATTTTTACTATCAGTCTGATCTGCAGACACTGTAATAAGAACAGCTCTTAAACCTGGAGATAAACACTCTCTTCTGGATGATTCCCAAGTAAGGAATGAGAGGTGTTATCCAATCCTCAAGCTTTCTGGATGGGCCAGAAGCATAGCTCCTCTGTGCAAATACAAAGGGAGCTGAGCCCAGGTGCTTGTGGCTGAAAACAAGCTGTGCAGCTCTAGGTGGCAGGAGCAAAACCATACAGGCTGCAAACACTGCCTGAATGAGCCCCAAAGGGCAGCAGTCCTTTGGAGAAGGCAGATGTTCATTCACTTCCTACACACAGCCATGGGTGCTTTCAGGACTTTGCCCTAACCCTTCCAAGGAACAAACACAGCTGTATAGCACTTTTCTAGTTGGCAGTCTCTGTACTGGGAAACGTCAGCGGAAGGAAGCCCACACTCTATCTTATGGGTGTTTTTCAGTCTGGACCAGGACTGGTTTTTTGCATGATGACCAAAACACCCTGGGCAGGATTACCCTGGAAAATGTGGCTTTTCTTCTCCTGCATGAGATGCCAGCCTAAGCATAGAAAAATGAACAGTTGCACTGCATGTAAGGGGGCAAAAGTGAAAGACCCACAGAGAGAATAATAAAAGATGACATAACTTACTGTACTGTCAGAAATCCTAGCAGTTCAGTTTAGGTTACACGCACACTTGTAATGCAAAGGACATTTACTCCAGTGCCCTTTTCCCAGCAATCTCCCTGCCTCCAAGCCCCAGTAGCCTAATTCCTTTTACCTGGGAAGATCCTAACATATGGCCTCTCACAGAACATTTTTCACATTTTCAGGATCCAGCAGCTTACCTGGGCATACAAATTATTCCTCTGCAGTGTTTCCAGTGTTCTTGAGGGGTTATGAACTATAAGTGTGAAAATGTGCTGCTCTAGAAGCAGATACACTATAGAGAAGCTTGGAAACAAAAATCCAAGTAGTGTTGCAGCAAAAAAGGAACAAAACAACCGGAAATGGCCAGGTCTTGCATTCAGCTGGCAGTGAAAACACATTGAAAACTACCACAGGTTGATCTGTTAACTTGGTAATGAGCTCAGGAGTGTCCATTTGTGCTTGCTTCCCTCAAACACATAGTCAAAGGAGTAACAGCAAAATTAACAACATTAGGAGTGCAGTGGCAACAATTTTTTTTTTTAACTTTCAACTGTAAAAAAATTAAAATTAAAAATCATTCAGCAAAAAGAAATCATAATTCATATTATCTCCACTGATCCACAGTTCAACATACTTGTGGCTTTCACATACCTCTGACAACTGCTGAGCAAAAAAGTATGCCTGTGAGTACTCCAGTGTATTCTCAACCAATGTGTGGCCTACCACAACGTACATCCAGCTTTGTTGCAAAGCATTCCTTCAGTTTTCACATGCTTATATTACAGCAGTGTATAATACAGATTGATTTGCATAGGACATTCACATCAAATTACATGCAACATGAAACAGATAGGGAGATTTTTGCTTTAAGCATTAGAGTACTGGTATGTAGAAGTCTGGAGTCACATCATTTGAGAAGGAACATCCATAAGAGTACCAGCATGAAAGAGTGAATGAGCAGAGGGAGAACACTTCTCACAAAACTGAAAGGCTCCATGCTGAGGTGATTTGCATTGAAGAGTAAAATATCCAACCTTATTATTATTTTAGATGAAAGGTTTTTGCAAGCTTTTCCCTATGAGTTTTTTATAAACTGGCAAAAACATTCTGTGCCCCTGAGGTTTCTCAGGGAATGCCATGTGAAATTTTTCAACTTATGTATCATTAAACACACACATATATAAGCACATGCACTTGTATGTGCATATATGTACATACCTTTAGAAAACAGGCTTCAGCTTGCACCATTTCTGAATTTTCACATAGATTTTGGACATTGTGAAGGGAAACATAACCCTGCTTTTTTTAATGTCACACAGATATTTTCACGGAATAATAGTTATTAACAAACTTACTCAACTCCTACATGATAGCTCCATCATATTTGCTATTTGACTAAAACCATGCACGCTTGAAAGAGGAGCAGTTCATTATCACCAAAACCTACATTACCACAGTAAAAGATAAAAACATGTTGGTCAGAAATTTTTACTTTTGTTTGCCTTTGAACTTAACCACTAAGTAATTTCCAAAGCAATGAAGGGGTTCTTTCAGTTACATTAATATATGGGTTTGGTTTTGATACATTAATATACAATTTAAATTTGTAGCAGTTTTCATGTAAACCATCTTCTGAAATGTCTTTCTGCATTAAATAATGCATGGCAATATTTTAAACAAGTTTCAAGTGGTTTATTTTGAATTCAGCCATGTATTCTCGAGTGATCAAGGTCAGAGCCTTCATCTAAACACAAGACCTGAACATACTTTTAAAAAGGTGTTTTGAGATAATTGCTGCACAAAGTCCACAGAAGGTGTAATCAGGGAGGGTTAGTAGGGTAGTGGCTTTTTTCTTTTAGGCTTTCAGAAGTACTTATGCTACATCTCAAAAGATACAACATTGCAGAACTGAAGATAGCAGGGATCATTAGAACATCTAGCCTGACTCCCAACACTATCCAAATTTCTGGATGCTACAGGTATGCATGTGTTCTCCAAAAGACAAATAACGGAGCACCTGCAGAAAGCAGGAAAGAAGTATCCTCTCCATCTGATGGCTCTCTGAGCCTGTTTAGCAGATCTGTGCAGGTGACCCAACAGCTGAACCTCTCTGCCCATGTAAAGATGGAACATCCTGACCCTGGAGAGAAATTTTCTTGCTGCCCTCAGCTTTGCTGATTACCATGCCTGATGGAATAGTCATGGAATGGTCATCAGGCATCTTGGAGGGTGCTTGGCATCAGCAGCAAGCTGCTTCAATCAATATTCTGCCTACAAGCACTGAAAAAATTCCATGTGTTTTTCAGTGAGGTCAAAAAGCAGTGCTACTATTAGCTTCCCTACTGTGTTCAGGTGCCTGCATACACTAATGAATTTCCCTCCCAGTCTCCAAACAAGCCAGCAGATGAAGCTGGAGTCTTCATCCTCCCTTCAGAACTGGCACTTGACATTGGCAAAGTAATAATTTTTTTAGGGCAGCTGTTGGTCAAACAGGAAAACAGCCGCAGCCCAATTCCCTACTTTATCAGGCTCCTGCTGAGGAACAGGGCAAGGAAGGATCCTGACATAAGGGTAACTGCACCTCCCTGTGCCTTGGCTGTAGCATGCGCAACACTCTAGCACTGCTCCTTTTGCCCAGACACACTGCTAGCAGATGTAGGAATTCCCAGTCCTGGGAGGAAAGATAAACAAGAGCCTCCCTTGCATGGCATGGCAAGAGGCCAGGAAGAGGCACAGGGACTCACACCTAAACCAAGTCTGGGAACTGGGAAGGGAGGTTATTCTCAAACTGACATCAAAATGGCCCCAGGGAATACCACATCAAAGACAGTAGCCAAACCAGGGCTGTCAGGGGAACTGTGAAACAGGGCAAGGCTTGAGGGGGTCTGACCGAGGAGTGTATTTTCACCTACGCGAAGAGGTGAAACTAGAGCAGCCATGTCTGCAGCTGCTGCCCCAGCAAAACCAGCTGTAACACAAGAGGATGTGGTCCTGCTGGGGTGCCACAGCTCTGTCGCTCACCTCTGCCTTGGGACTGGGTGTCTGCCTGTAGAGAGCCTTCAGCAACCCCATGCCAAAGGGGATCAGCATTCATTCAACAGCACACAACTGGTTTGATTTCAACAGTTTTCTTCCTTTTAACACATCCCAGGGGAATGTGGCCTTGTTTCAGAGTACGCTTTGCTTATTTAAGCTCTTCCTGGACAGGAAACTTCTAACTAAGCACTTGTAAACTTGTTTTCTTGCCTAGGTACATTTGTACTTCAAACCCAGCTAAAGAGAATAGTAGGTTAAGTATAGTCTTAAGATTTAACAACTGAACTCCACCCAACTGCTTTTATTTTACTAAGATATTCAGATCTTATATATCCTATGGTCTCTGTGTAGACTTCTCTCATCAGTATTTGAATACACACAGAACAAAGAAAAAGCAAACAAAAAAAAAACCCCATAACTGGAGGCAAGAATCTCAGGGTGTAAGTAGAGAAAAACACTTAATTTTAGATAAGTGCTTACCACAGTGCGCTGATCTGCTGTTCAGTAATATTTACTCATGCTGAGAGTATTTTACTTACCATTAGCCCCTACATTTCAAACATCTCTCCTTACAAGGCATCATGAGAATAGAGGTAGCAGAGCTGGGCCTTCATGATTTATCCACCATCCTCATAGAGCCACTGCAAAAACCTGCACAAACTCCATTGTTCCCCTTATGTAGCCATGGCAGGGACTGATCAAAAGTGATACATTGGCGCAATTAATGTGCCCATCTGCACCTGTGAACAATTAATTAGGCTGGGGGCATAGCTGAGCTGAGCAGAAGCTTGCAGCTCTTGCATGCCACAGATAATAATCCTGGGTTTCTAACCAAGGCAGCAATGGATGAAAATACTGGCATGTTTACTTATTTGTGTTTTGATTCCCCTGAATATGTCCTTAATTACAGCTTCTCCCCCTATTGTTTGTTGGGGTTTTTATTTTCTCCCAAATGCTGGCAGGATGCAGAGCTGGCCCATTGACTCTGACGGAGGTGTCTCAATTGTTGAAGTCTAGGGATTCTCATCTGTCCTGGACACGAGAGACTTGAAGACAATGCCGATGCCTCAGCAGTAACAGTTGTACATAGGGCTGGTGAAAGGCTCAAATTAATTTGTCTGAATTAGAAATCTTGATATTCTATGGTAAAAAGTAGCGTCAGAGTGAAAACCCCTGCATATTCATTGTCAGTCATGCCACTGTATTTATTCTACTAATGCATTTTTCAGATGTGCCAGGTAACACAATCAACACCCTTCTATTCAGCAAAGTTTCCTGAAGGATTAATTGCATTTTGCAATCAGCCCCTGCCCTGCCAGGCTTCTGACTTGCTCCATAGGTCTCAGCCCATGACAGGTGATAGAAGAACATAGAGGAAAAAATAAGTGATAACCCCAGATCAGAATAGTGTAGAATAATCTAAGTTGGCTAAACCCAGCTCAGGGTTTAGTAATCACCTAACACTGACAGCAAAGCAAGTCAGATAGTTGGCACTATGCCGTCCAGCTGGGACTTCACAAGCTCATTTGCACCCACTTCTCTAACTTGTTTGCTTCATTCCCGCTTCCCTAGTGCTGTAGTAAACCCTGCGCTACGTCTTCAAATGAAGACTGCATAGCCTAAAATACCAAGAAAACATCACAGCCTTACTGCTCCTACCACAAGGTCAATTTGCAAGCTTGCCCATTCAAAGGAGCAGAGCAGCTCTGTCATAACTGCAAGGGAAATTAATAAAAGACTCTTAGCCGTGTAAATTGTTACAATATCATCATCAAACCCAGTGAAAGAAGAAAGCAAAGCAATGAACAGCATCAAGGTTAGGAAGTCAGCATTCAGGCATTAAACACACAAGGCAATATACTCACCTGGGTGAAGCTTAAAAATGTCACAGATAACAAACAGCAGGCAGCAAATCAGTCCTTCAGATTGCAGGAGAAACTTTTGAAAAGCAGTCATTAATTTGGCTACTGTGATGAATTCCTCTGTGAAGAAAGCAACAACTAACTTCACCGCTTCACAGATTCATTGCCCAGGAGGCCCTGAAGAACACTGTGATAATTTAACCTGTCTTCCTGCATAAGACTCTAGCTACCAGCAATCCTTTATAACACTGTCATCTGGCAGTAAAGGGGTGGTTTTGATGAGATATCTTTCCTACCCTTGTGTGCAGCTGTTGCCTCACTCCACTTGAGGAACCTCCTCTCAACTTCCCACACAGGCAATGGAGAGAGAAAGCCCTGCTGCAGAACCTCTGCAAATGGCTCCCTTTTGCTTTCCTTACATACTCAGAAAAATACAGAAATGTCACAACAAAAGACACACTTAGCAGGGCAAAACTGCACTGCATGCTCTCTCTACACATCCTGTACAAGGCCTGTTACGCAAATGGCTGAGCAGATTACTGCTGGGCAGGTGCTCAGCCACATTACGTAGTACCATAGATGACCCTCACATTGGATATGCAGCCCTAGATATGTAGCCTAGTGCACGCACAAGTGCAGGACTTGGGGTAGTCTGGATCTCCTAGTGGTTATCCAACTCCCAGGTAAGGCTAGGTCAGTCTTTTTTTTCTTTCTCCCTTCTCATTCTCCATATGCTTGAAGCAGTAACTGCTGACACACAACTTCTGCTCCCCAGACATGTTTTCAGTGCTTTGGACTCTAAGCTATTCTAGTTAGCTTGAAAACATAAGAAAGTTACTCACTGAAGCAATCCATCAAGTCCTTGAATAAATCTCCCTTATATAAGACTTATGCAATTAAAAATATCAAATTCCCTTTTTTTCAGCTTTACTCAGAAGCTCTATTTGTCATTACTGAGTGTAAAGACACTGGAAATATGCATTATATGTGACTGTTGACGGCATAAAGGAATTAAAAACATTGCTGTTTGAGAATAATTCCATGCATCCTGACAATTAACAGCTGTACTGGATCCTAAGATTTTCTCATCTTTTAGACTGGGATCTACTGAACATTAGTATTTCATGCCACATTTTAAGTCTCCCTCAAGCGTTTTCTCCCTTAACCACTTGATTTTTGCCCTGATGAAATTGCCTCTTTTGCTCTCTACCTGTGCTCTTTGGCTAAGAGTTTTCTGACTCTCAGTTAAACTTCCTCTCTCTTCCATAGATCACATTTGTCTTACTCTCTCAGTACTCCAACTAAACGGCATAACAAAGGCAAATTCAGGGCAATTGTCATCTGCCTGTATCTAGTTTTGTTGGATGCTACTCTTATTGCAGGCTTCAAGGGGAGCTTGTGGGTACAAAAACTCATCGGTTTTCTTCATTTATCACTTCAATTACTAAAAAATATTACCTCACCTGGCAAACCTGATCTACACTCTAAGTTCATCCTAGCTAAAACGATCACATACACTAAGCTGTCATAAATGATAGAGTACTGTATGGTTTTGCCTTGGGTTTGATACTGAAAAACAATCACACATTTACCAGGCATTTCCCTACAGTTCTGCCAATTGGTATTTGTCCTATCACAGTGCAATTCGGTGACACAAGTTTAAATTCTCCTAGTCACTAAGTATAAGGCAATGTCATAAAACTTGTGTCATGGCAGTATTAATGAAGAGATTCATCCTTTGGTGACTGCAAAACTCAACTTGGCCTGGGCTGTATACAAGCAACCAGTACCACCATAATTCATCACTCAAAACTAAGATATATGTATAAAATGCTGTCATGGTTTAAGCCCAGCCGGTAACTCAGAACCACACAGCTGCTCACTTATTCCTCTCCTTCTTCCCCCCCTCCCTGAGGGATGGGGAGGAGAATCGAAAGAATGTAATTCCCATGGGTTGAGATAAGAACACTCCAGCAGCTAAGGTATAACACAAACCGCTGCTGCTACCACCAATAATGACCAAGGAAATAACAAGGGAAGAGAATACAACCACTCACCACCTGCTGATCGATACCCAGCCCTACCTGAGCAGTGATCTCACCCTTCTGGATAACTGTCCCCAGTTTATACACTGGGCATGATGTGCTGTAGTATAGAATACCTCTTTGATTAGTTTGGGTCAGGTGTCCTGTCTCTGCTTCCTCCCGGCTTCCCCTCCTCACTGGCAAAGCATGAGACTCAGAAAGTCCTTGGTCAGACTAAACATTACTGAGCAGCAACTAAAAATGTTGGTGTTATCAGCGCTGTTCCCAGGCTGAAAGTCAAAAACACAGCACTGCACCAGCTACTAAGGAGGAGAAAAATGACTGCTACTGCTGAACCCAGGGAAAATGCTAGAAGAATCTACGTTTAGAAAGAAAATGGATTACACGAAGGGAAGCAAAAATAAAATCTTATTTCCTGTGCAGTGCTGACTCACTCTTCACTGCAAGTTCCAATTTAAGTTTTATTTCTGCTTGAGTAATTTCTTGGGGAGCATCTCCCATGTCATCTTTCTAATTTCTAATATGATTCAAGTCCGCATTGTAGCTTTTTCTATTATTTTTTTTTTGGCACACACAGGATATGTCTCTCTCTTCCCTCAACTTTTCTACTCACATACCATAAAAACAGAAATGTAATTATGTTTTAGATGGCTATCACTTGTTAAATTTGGTTTGAAAGGTCAGTGGAAAGGGACTCACAGACACAGAACATGAGAGCATGTCACATTTCCATGGAAAACCAGCCTTAAAATTTGAAGAATTATGAAGAAAATCAGCTGCACTTTTGCTCACAACAATACACTAATATGAAACACCAGAGACTGCTGAATATAAAATAATTATCTATATTTTATTTCTGTCTTATCTATATCTGTTGGTCCTGACCCTGGGTGCTGTAAATCCTCAGAGCTCCTCTGACGTCATTGGATTTACATTCATCAATACCCTTTAATTCCATGTTTCTAAGGGGATGTGTCAGTTAAGGAGATAAGACTGTACCGCTAGACTGACACACATGAGTATGCATGTGCACCTGCACACTCAGAGCATTCACTGGGAAATACCACATCAATTTCCATCCTAAAGGACAGAGATTTGCACCCAAGTCAAGGCCAAAGCGGTACCAAACTGGTGAAGTTACCCAGGGAAAGAATGGGAGTGCAACCCATTTATTTTTCTCGCTCTCCTTCACAAGCTTACAAAAGTGGCTTTCCGAGAGACCACTTCAAAGTCACCTCCACCCATCTGAAACTTGGCTGAGGATCTCAGTTTTCCTTTATTACTGCGCAACTCTATTAAAGCTCCCAGTGGAACCGATGAGTGAATGTCCCAGCCAATTGTACTTTTTATATTAGAAGAGAAAAGTACACACTAGTCTGTTGAAAATAATTTTTAAGAATTTTAATCATAGCAAATGTGGCTGAACAGGTCTCACAAAATCAGCACTTCCACATATACAAAGGACAAGACTCCAGATAGTGGCCTACAAAAATATCATGTGTTGAAACAAAAGGGTAAGGAGGGTGGTTAGAAACTTAGAAATTTTTGAGATGTCTTCTAGGACAGACAAAGCAAGAAAAGAATACTTTTTCAGACATTCATATTTATCAACAGCACTTTGATTTCACGTTTACAAAGTCAATATTTGGCAAAGTTTTGACATGGCAGCCCAGCAGCTCATGTATCTATAGCCCTTCACAAGAAGGGGGAAGCTGTCTAAAACCAAGTTGCACGTGCTCTTGCTTCTGAAACATGTCAAGGTCTTCAGTTCACAGCTACTGAACAGTGCCAGCCTGCTTGTTTAGCTAGAATATAATTAACAAGGGTTGGGGAGGGAGCATGGGGAATGCAAGGGACCATGTAAAACAGAGTGTAAAATAAGGAGCAGAGGTGGTGGTAGAGCTGTAGGAAAGCCATGTAATACCTGTGTGCCCGAGGCTAGACTCAACCTTCCAGCTTCTGGTTCAACTGTTCTTAAAATAGGAGCCAAACCTTCATTCAGCTCTTGTTTTAATTAATGTACAAATTACATGGATACATGCAGACGTCTTCAAGGTTGGCACTGAAATAGAGAACTAGCTCTCACTTCAAAGCTGTGCTGAAGACATATCAGCTGACATGAAGATTTTTCAGTTATTTCATTTGCTTTTTTATTTTAACACCTGTCAAATTTTATTTGCCTTCACAAAAAAAAAAAAAATACCCAAACCTCCCCATTCAGCATCCCCACTCCTTCCTGTCTACCTTAGAAATACAAAAACCTTTGTTCATAGGGATAGCGCAAAGAGGCCCTGTGGGATAGGCTTTTTTAGATCTGCTTTAGGTTATAGCTCACTTGCAATGCCTTTGGAGCAATTAGGGATACTGTAGCTGAAGTAATCTGAACTGGTATAAACGGCAAGTAACTCAAAATGCACATCAGGAAGCTGAGAAGCAGCTCCCCCAGAGAATACATGCGTGTGCACAGTCAGTCCTGCCCTCTGTTCGCTGCAGCCCTGTGCTGTACCAGACCACTGCTCTCTAATCACCGACTGCATCAGGGAGAATGCCGCGTTGCAAGGACCGCCACTGCTTCCTCTTCACTTTCCAGCAACCACATCTGGTGATTGTCAGGACTTACAAATATTTTTCTTCTCGTAGGTCCCCTGCTTAGCAAGGTTTATTCTCCAAATCAGGAAGCCTACTGGGATCCATTTGGAGCATAGTTGAAATTCGGGGGCACATCTCCTTTCTCCTGCCAGAGCTTGAATAGCTACAGAACAGATGGCATAAACGTGTCCTGACAGAAGAGCAGCTTTACTCTTTATTTTTCCTAGTGTCGGTTTTTGTTTTTCCAAAACAATTATAAGGAAAATGAGGGTGAGGGAGGAGGAGGGAGAGTGAGAAACACTTTTTAGAGCCTACCATAAGAGAGTATCTGAGCAGCACACTAACCCTTAGCACAGCAACAGACGTAGCACCCTGCCACAAGGCAGCCTACCTCAGGGCTGCCTTTCTCATTCAGAGCTGACTAGAAAGGCAGGCTCTCCAGGGTGTGGGATAATGGGTGGCCAGGAAAGGTCAACATTTGTGACAACTTAAAAAGCTGATGGAGTTTGACAGAAAGGTTCTCACGTTTCTCTTTAAAGACGTACCTACAGCAGAGGGCCCATTCTCTGAACAGTGATGTTAGTTGGACATTCCAACAGGGAGAGTATTCTCATTAAGTCCTTATGCAGCTATTGTTTCAAGAGAGATTTGTGCTGGGTTGCCTCCATGCTTCACCATGTTCAACATTTGCCTCAAGACATCTCCCCTTTGGCCGCCAAGAAAGTACAGCAAGGGTGGACTGTGCCAGGATGATTTAACCAAACTCCCATCTTCCTTTGGCAAAAGTTGGGTCACTGAACCAAGCAAGAAATCGTCAGTCTCTTAAGGAGATGGACAATTTGCCCACAAAATCACTAAACAACTCCTTATCAAAGGCTGCTTGCTTTAGATCTATAAAATGAGGGCTGCCACTGCATATAGGAAATATGACAGAGGTCCTCAGAGGCTGGGTTCACTGATGGCTTCAAATGAGGCATAAGACTCAAGTTTGATCTCTGCGAACTGACAGTCACAACTAATTCCACATATAGTGCTCTGTGTGCTCGACACCCAGGAAGTCCAGGCTGTGCACATTTCAGCCGGCATTTTAAACTCAATAGGCAGCACGTGCCATTTCATTAAGAATTCGGTACTATTGCAGTTTTCAGCTGTTAGGAGGTTTATGGGGTATTATAAAGCAGAAGCACTTACACACATTTTGAAATTCAGCAGACATAATCCAAAGCATGGATACAGGATTTTCTTCTGCCTTATCCCCCTTCCTCACCAAAAGAAGTGGAATCACAAAATTAATGTCACTGATACACTGGAAAAAGAAAAAAAAAAAAAGAAAAAAGGAAAAGAAAAGAAAAAATACTGTTCATGAATTATCTTACCTTAAAAGTCAAACTGTGCAAATGATTTCTAGGCTCTGATTTGTTCTCTCTTGCTTTGCTGTTGATTTAAAGAAAATGCCAGGTCTATATTAAAGAAACAATAATACAAAATACTCATTTAGAGAGGACCTATGGTAATAAGAGGCAGAGAGGTATTGCAAATAATACTCTGCAGGGAGCCCTGGAGATGTTCCTGGGTTTGGGGAAACTTGTTACCCTTTTCATCACTGGAAATGCAGTAGAAATTTGCAGTTGTTTATATATACAAACTTTATATATACAAACTTGCAGGGCAACAGGCTGGCCAAACAGGCTGAAGGAAAGGAGACAGCAGATGGCATGCTCATAAGGAAGCAGTACAAAATGCTTTTTAGACTTCTTATAAAGGACAAAAGAAAGAACCTAAACCCAAAGGCGTCAGGCATCAGCAATAGTAAACACAGAGTATCTAGGGTATTAAAAAATACCCTCATATATCCACTACCCCTGACAACATTTCTCTCCATCCCAGGGGTTTGCTGGAGCATGCTTATTCTGACTGGATGGCTGCCAGAAGACATTCAGTCTTGCAGTTGTTTGTTTATCATAAAACTACGCTTCTTGCTGGTAACATTTTACAACTCTTATCACACTGTTCAATCCAGCTTCAACTGTCCAAATCTTGTCTTCTCTCAACCAGAGGAGGTCAGAAAGGAAAAGGAAGCTCACTCTATGTATCCATTTCAGTTAGCCAGTTTAGCAAATACAATTATTAAGCAGGAATTCAGTTTTATCAACATGTAGGTTTAGGAAATCCCCCAGCTTTTCAGCACAGCAGGAAAGAAGCTATTAGGATCCAATTTATTTCTCCTGATTTTATAAATCATCATCATTCTGGATTCCTAGGGTGGGCTTTGGTGGGGGTTTGAACTGCAACCTTTTTTGTTGGCTTTATTTTTTTATCCCACCAAGATTAAAGAATTCTTACCTATGTATAATGAGCAATTAGGAATGGGAGTTACAGAAATGCAGGTTTCTACACTCCAGTGCTTGAAAACAGCAGCCTTAGGGTGTTACAGAGCCTGTCTTAGACAATATGCTTTCAAATTTCAAAAAAAAAAAACCTTCCCAAAAGCAAAGCTTATCATTTCAGATGTTCTTTAAGTAATGTGCAGACTAGCCAGGTCTCAAGAAACAAGCATCTAAGTGTAAAGCCCACTTCTATTCAAGAAAGTATTCAATCTTGTCCTACCAAATCCCTTCAGCTTCCTTGGATTTAATGCTTTAATGCTTTCTCAGCATACTCTCCTGAATTATGTCCCAAATGTTGCAAGACATCCGTTAAGCAAACCTTTGAAAACATCTGTGAACATTGTTCCAAATAATTTAAGCAAGAAATTATTCATTTGCATGCCAAGTGGCCATGCTTGGGAGCTGAGCTCCTTTTTGCCCCCAGTCAGCCACACACCTCTGCTATGTGACACCTTGCTTTGAAAGTACTGTAAAACCCCAATGGTTCAGACCTCGCCAGTGCATGCAGGCTCTACAGGGCAAGGCTTCCAAAGTGATCAGCGCAGTGACAATACACAAATAATTTTGTATATTACAAAATACACATATTTTGCAATTCCCAAGATGATAGGCAGGTAAATAACCTTCACATGAAACTCAGGTTTCTTATTTCTTTTATTTACTCCATCTGAAAACCAAGCCAGAAAGCTACAGACTCCTAACCTAATCCTACTATATCTTTTCAGTGCAATAGCAGTGTCAAACATCCACTTCTTTTTTCAGCTTTTCAGATCTAATAGGTTCAATACATTCTGCCTTCAGTTGTTTGGCTTTCATTAAATGTTGCAAACTTCATTATTTGCCTTGGGACATAACCACCTGCTTTTTGTACATTCAGTCAACACACATGCAAATAAAACAAGTTTTTACCTTAAACAACATGATGTATCTACACATACCAAGGACTCAAGGCTCTGCTCTTTTATCCCAACTTCTGCTGAATTCCTGTTCAGCTTGTTTATCTGAGTCCTGAGCTTCAGTGATGATTCAGCACCCTGAAGTTTACTGCATACCTATCAAGTTTTTCAGTTAGGTGGGAAGCAACACTTCTGAAATAGGTTGCTCCCCAGCTCAAAGGTGTTGAAGGGAAAGCAAGATCTGGAGTTTCACTGCCATCCTTGAGATCCAGTTTGACAGAAATGACATATGCAGGCCGCTGCAAAACATGCCCAGGAAATGCTTTTGCACACACTGGTCTCAATTTCCAGTGTACTGCCTAATTGCTTGCTCATTTCCAGGTGTCCTTCTCTTTCTGCGCTCTTTCTTCACTCTTTCAAACCAGTTCAGTCTGTAGGTTGTTGCCTTCAGGAGTGCTTTATGCAGCTCTGTTTTGAAAGACCTCCACTTGAACTTACAGATATCTGATAAACTAAAAGGCATCTGGCTGTTCCCCTTTGGGTGGATATCCCAGTCTGGAGCCACAGAGAAATGATGTGGCTCCTTGTCTGAACCCCAGAAGAGATGTCACCTGTGAGTTCCATCCAAGAGCAATACGAGTCAGCTTGCAGTAGGGGGGGATGCAACTCATCCCACATGAGATAGCAATACTTAGGCTTCATGCTACTAATCTATCTCAGCACCTCATCATCCTAGGACCATACAGTACATGACCATACCGAGACATACGTGCCTAAGGCCATGTTACTAATCCTCTCGGCCTCTCCCTACTATCTGTGAGCATGTGCTATATTCACACCCTCCTCAAGCATGGAAACATGCTCCTGTGATCTCAAGTGTAGGCATTCCATGTATGCCCAGGAGTCCCCTTTCATCCCATACTTAGATGCTTCAGTGTGACATAGATGAGGAGAGTGAAAACAGACCTGTGTAGATCTGTAGGGGACTGTAGGGTGGATAGGGAAGAGAAAACATTTTCTTCTGGCTGTAGATCTTACCTAATCCCTATGAATTGCCTTTGCATGTTCAGGAACATGCTTAGCATAAACACTACAGGAATTATTAAGAACTAAAATTAAAAGTAATGAAGCACAAGAAAATACTTGAAAAATTAATTTTCTGAACATTTATTAAGCATTAAATTTCACTGAACTTGAAAGGTAATTTTTTCATTAGAGATGCTTGGGGCAACTTAAGAAATGACTGTGAAATGATTCAACTTGAAGATAAAGCAAGCAACTTCACTTGTTGACATGAGCCTACAAGAGGTAAAGTGACAAAAAGAAAGAACACAACAGCCAAAGCTGTCAGGCCTACGGACAGTGTACAGCGCCAGAAAGGTCACCAACATGCTGTAAATCCACTGCAGCATTTCCAGACAATGCTGCCCTACCAAAACTCTTGCACGAAAATCTTTACCTTCAGGGCAGGCAGATTCTTCAGCAGCCTCCCAGATGATGCTGGAACTCATTTGCTGTCATGTAGCTTCTTCCCTTCCTCTCCCTACATCTATAGAAAACATCTGGAAAAAACAAATCTGAAGCCAAGCTTTCTCTGCAACTCAAATAAGAAAGCATTTCTATTCTAATATTTACTTCAGATTGTGTCAGTTGATATGTGAATGTCTCCTGCAGTACTCGTGCAAGTGACTCATGGCAGCAGGGCATGTTGCCTGGGGGCAGTTTAGTTGTGGATGATGATTGGGAAGAGGCAATGCCTTCTGCTACATGGCATCGCTGTGAAAAGATCCAGGGAACATAAGAGTACAATACATACTTAAGGCCAAGCATTCTTCACCTCCATAAGTGAAAAGTTTACTTAAAACTTCTAAGTAAGTCACCTGTTTAAAACAGGAAAAAAGTGAACAAAAGTTTTGTGGCTCAGTTGTCATCAGCTACAATTCTGTATTCCAAAGTGATTAAAACATGAACAACCTTTTATTATTTACCACAAACCACACTTAACACTTTGCCTTACAAGTGTTTTTTTGAAGATGTTGCCATTTTGACTTGACAGCAAAGTAAAAGAGGTACCATAATTCACTTGATATCATTCTTTTCCCGCTAATGTTTTATTCAGACTGAGCTTCATTAATAAAGATGAAACTTTGGACTCATGATTGCTCCATGTTTACAAAACATCCAGTCTCCTTTACATCTTGGTTAAGCATGAACAATCACTGAACACAAAATTTCCTAAAAAAACCCACATACCAAAATTGCATATTTTGAATTTTTAAAATTCACTAAACAAAATTTCACAGAGTGAACACTAAAGTCTGTTTGCCAGAAAAGCACAAGCCAAAAATGGAAGTTGGGGCCCTCTAGAAAAGAAAATGAAGCTGGACCCCAACACACACATCCTTCCCATTAAACAAGCAAATAAATACACATTCATACAGAGTAATTTGCTCTAAAAATGCAGGTGCTTGAGTAATTACCCACAAGTTTTAACTTAAATTTTGATTGCTCAAGGAGCACTGGGTCATAGTAAGTTTCTTTCTTTTTTGGTGGAACTGGGCAGTGATTTCTTACTGGACACCAGAGGACAAAACTTAGCCCAGAACCTGATGATTTTGATACAAGTCCAAATGCATTTTTTCCACAGAGAAAAATTACAAAGATAATGCTGTTATAAAAAAACCCAAACAACCAACAAAACAAAAAAAAACCCAATGTAAGTTAGAGATGTATATAGCAGTATCACGTTTTTAAATGTCAGGTATTGGACCAAGGAATGGGACAGACTGCACTGCATTTTTAAAGTAGCATGACTATCAACATACTTGAGAAACATTTTAACACTGTACATTAGAACAAACTATTTAGTTCACTTCTACACAAGTCAGCAATAAAGCTAGGTGATCCAACATGATATGGCAGCTGCAAATTTAAAATGATAGTCACAGTCTAAAGCCAGAGCAAAAGCATCTCTGGAACCCCTAGTTACAAAACGGGATGAAGATACACACCATGCGTGCACACGCAGGCAAAAATCGTAAGGTTTTACTTATTGCTCTTACACAAGGCTGTGAGCAGGCAAATGTCTGGATCAGAAATTAGGTCAAACATGCATTTCAGCAGGCAAGAAAAGTACAGGAAATTCTTATTTATGAAACAATGTACTGTGATAACACAGGATGGTATTCTGTCTAATATAATACTTCTGTCATTAATACCGGATAAACTCCAGGTCTGCCTGTTGCATAATGTGTTATGCAGTGTAGTATTTTAACCTAATTTCTGATTCCTCTTTCATACTGCACCCGCTCCCATGCAGGGACAAAGAGGTGCTTTTCAAGACAGTCGTTCTTCGCAACACAAGAGAAACCTTGGCTTCAAGAGCTTCAGTCAGGCAGGTACAGGAGGTTAACAGTATCAGCACTGTAGCTCCAGGACCTGCTCTTTGACGGCTTCATGGTCATTGACAACTTGGATAAGCTGGTGCAAAATGCATCAGTGCTGTTCTCAGAGCTTTTTCCAGCTATGCTATACGCCCCCTGGTACTCCTAGCAATTGCTACAGGGAATAAGGCAGTAAAGGGTTGAGTCCTGTATCTGGTCACTTCCTCAAGAGTCTTAGAAAGGCAAGAATTTTTTTGTGAACTGGCTTTCCTTTACACAATAAGCAGCGTAGTGTGGATGTCACAGAAATCTGGCTTCCTACTGGCAACATGAGACTAGCACTTTCACAATACACATTTTGGAATGCCTGTTGTTTCCTACTGCAACCAAATTAAACATGCTGTGGAGAGGTGTCCATGTAATTACAATACTTGTAAGCCAAGTTCAAGGCATACTGCACATGAGCCTTGCACGGAAAAGGCATTGAATGTGTTATCTGAGGATCTTTTCTTTTTCTGCTGTGCTAAGCATACATATGACAGTAGATAAAAATCAGCACAACAGTTCTTCTCCATCCATGAACCAACAAACACCATAACAATTAAGCACCATATATGCTGTTCTTCAGCTGACAGGAATCAAGGAAGAAAACTGTAGTTTGGGAACAGGGAAGGGAAGAAATCCAGCATGAAGATAGAGGTATGTTCCTGACACAAGTCCTAGCTAGGAATGCTTATTGTGAACCAGCAACTGGATTTTGTGATATAAGCAGGAAACCACCTACAGGGCCAACTTGGTCAAAATTATGTTCTCTAGCGTTGTAATACGGCACTGAGCAATCTCTAATTAATTACTAGAAAGAGCAGTAGGTAAATGACAAGAGGTCATGCTTCAAGGAGGTTACACTTTGTACTTGCAAAAAGAAGCAGTTCAAATCCATAGATTTTTCTGTCTTATTAAAGGTCTGTTGTATGCCTCTTGATCTAATCCCTAAATCTCACACAAATTTTAGCTTTGCCAAATACCGAAATTCACACTGAGCTCTATCTTACCTATGAACTACTGGAAATTGTTAGAGCAAGGCGCTACTGGAGAGAAGATTCAGGAATTTGGCTCTTTCCAGGAAGTGAACTGCAAATGACTGGGGTTTCATAATGATCATGGGTGGAGGGAGACAATTCCTGTGGGGCTTTTTCCAAATCTGTCCTTACGAACACCAACATTTGTAACACGTGAAGGTGGGAAAAGGTTGCTTTATGCTCACCCTGATATTTTGATACCAGGACAGCCACAGTGATGTAGGAAGGGAGCCCACCCCGTAAAGGGTTAGGGCTGCCATGGGTTCTCCTCCAGGCTATATCACAGCCTCGTACTACATAATTGCATATAAAGGTCCTTTATAAAGGCTTCCTTAGGGGAAATCCTCTGTCACACTACCCATAGGTGCACAGTTGCACCTCCTAGGAAGGACAGAGGCAAAACAGATCTGAATGCTTCAAAAACAATTAGGAAAACCTAAGCTTTAGAAGAAGAAACAGAACAATCTGCTATCACAACCTCTTAGAAGGAGTACTAGGACTTCTTATGACCCATTTATTCACTAATAGCTCCTTCATATACAAGATGCTGGAAGTGACACTTCTCTGCAGTTGAAAAAAATGGGGGAAAAAAGAGAGGCAAAAAACACACACCACAGAACAAAATGATTGCTTGCAAAACATTTCCATTTAAAAACTATTGTACAACTTCCTAACTTGGTTTAGTGTGCAGTTAAAACATACAAAATGCCTTACCAGCTAAGTGATTTCTTGGTTTTACAAGTCTCTTTCCCTCCCCCTATTAAAAAATAATGCATGTGTGGACTGGTATTGAACATCTTGTACAGAGTCACGCACCAAATCTCTTTTAATTCTACATGGAGCAGTTTTGATTTTGACCTACTGCGTTTAGAGTAGAGCTCATTCCACATACTTTACAGTATAACCAGCTATATAGATGTCTTTAATCTCGTAACACAATTAAAAACAAAATCACTGTACTTTGCAGTCCCTTTGATAAATGATTATGGTGACGCATGCAGTCCTCCTCAGTGCCGCTGCTGCCAGACACGGGACGTGATTTTCTCTGCACCCTGCCAAGAGGCCTGACGCCGCACTGATGGGGGCTGTGGCTGGGCTGGCACACTGCTGCCCTGGTTCTGCAGTCATTGGGCAAAACTCCTCTGAATTGTCTCACTCCATCACCACCACCGACCCAACCCCCAGGGAACATGCACCCCTGCCCACCTCAGCCACAGGAGATCACTGTAAAGCGCTTGGAAATGCACGACATGTTGTGGAGTACGATGCCCAAGAGGAACACTAGGACACAGGCCACCAGGATCACAGTGCAAACCCCAGACCAGGTGGAGCTTTTCACAACACCTCTCCGGTCAGGCTCCTCTGTTCCCCCCTCAGTGGGAAGACCACCCTGCAGTGGCTGCTGCTCCGGTGGGATTGTCACCACTGCCAGGGATTTCTGCTGGCTGCCAGGCAGAAGGCGGCAGCCAATGTCTCCAGGCAGTAGAGCCCTCTCCTTGGAGAGGGGCAAGGGCAGCATGTAGCACCCATTGCTGGGGAGTTTGATGAATACAGGAGTGTGCTCAGAGGTGTGGGGGATTGCAATGACAGCGATCACCTCGGGGTCATCAGGCAGCTGCGAAACAGAGTACCCCGGTGGCAGCTTGGTGATGCCACGGCACCAGGGGCAACGCAGGTCCTTCTGGCTGGTCCTCATCTGCTGCAGGCACACCGAGCAGCACGTGTGCTTGCAGTCCAGCAGCTTGGGCCGCCGGCGAGGGCTGTAGTAGTTGAAGCAAATCTGGCACTCCAGCAGAGAGTCCTGGGACAGAGTCTCCATGGTGGCTGGCACAGCACAGCGCAGCAGGTCTTGCGACAAGTCTCAACCCGTGACAAATCTCAGGTCAAGTCTCACAGCCAAGGAGCAGCTCCTGCCTTCCTGCTGCTTCTCCTCACGGTAGTGTCTGCCTTCCTGCTGTTGCTTCTTAGGGCAGCACCAGGTAGGAGCTATGGAGAGGGTAGGAAAACCTCAGGCCTGAGCCTTCCAGTACCTGAGACAAACAGATAAACATGAAGGAATAGGTTACTTACAGGAATCAGCAGGAACAAGAGTCCAGATAAGGAGGAATGGAAACTAGTGCTGACCTTGTAATCTGGAAACAAATTTGCCACCCTTAGCAAGAAAACACCTTCCCACTGGCTTCACCAAACTGCCCAGTGGCAAGCCTTCAGGTCAGCCATCACTAGGCTTCCATTTACAGCTAGAAAAAATCCCTACCAGTCTGCCACTCACTGTTGCATTTATATCCATAACAGGGGAAGCTGTAGTTCACTAAGCAGGACCTTCAGCATCTACCGCCTGTCATATTTGCAGGATCTGCACCTAAACTATTGTTCTCATTTAATCCTTTAAACCCCTGAGGATTTTTAGTTATTTGGCTCAACCACTAAGTCTGCATGAAAGGTTAGGAAACTAAAAATATGTTGAAATGGATGCATTTCCACAGGATCCTGAACTTACTCCTGTGCATGAATAAGCAACCAAGTAACTACACTGAAACACCTACATTTGCACACAATGAAAAGGAATGGCATAATTTTCAGTCAAATTACTTTCTTGCCTGGTTCACAAGCAGCTTGTTCAACATGGCCCTTCTCACTGATGAAAGCTTCACCCAAGACAACAGACTCTGTTTAGACCCAGAACGGTCAAATATCATGGACAGCAACCTGCTAATGAGCTGAATTAAAGGCAAACTGTTGCTAACCTTGTTCTGAACTGTTCACTGTATAGGAATTCTTTGCATTTCCCACTCAGTACTTACAGCCATGCAAAAAATGGCAGCTGTGTTGACTTTCACAGTGAGCTGTTTAGCTTTGTTTAATTTTGGTTACTCCAACAGGTGACAAATGAGTGGGAAACAGCTTACAATCTTTTACATTGCCTGCCTTGCTGTGTTTGAAGAAATATCAGCCTAAATTTGCATCCAGATAATATAATAAAGAAAAGACAAAATATTTGCACAGAGACCTTTGATTTTCCCTTATTGCAGTGTTATCCGCAAAATAGAGCTAACACCTGAGGACCACAGCTGTTAGATGTCCTCTCGCTTTCCATACAATTATTTCTTGCTCTTCCCTCAGGTTCATAGCAACTAGGTTGTGACATGCTAACCGATGGGTGACATCAGTTCGATGGAAATAATGTAATTCAAGAAGAAAAGGCAGGCACAGATGTACAGCTTGCAATGCAGGACAGCCTTCTGGACCACGCTGTCCCACACATCCTGCTTCTGGCAGCTACTGGTATTTGAGTAGGGAAAACAAAATACACGTCATCTCTTCAGATGCTAATGACTGATATCACTTGACACTGGCAGAACTAGCTCTGCTGTAGATTTTGTAACAGCAGCAAGCACAAGGCACTTCAACAAACATGCAATGACAATCCTGACTCATGAGAGAGCAAGGGCTGCAGTTATGAGGCAGGAGCTCATGAAACACAGGCAATGGCTGCAGGGGAAAATGGCACATGCCTGCCACCCAACAGCACTTTTGGGATGCTTTGCCTGAATGCAGCACAAAGACCACTGCTGAAAGAGAGACTGACTTGAGCATGAAGCCAGCAGGGGTCTGTGTGGTGCCTGCTCTGCACCAGCACAGCACCAACACACGTGGCATTAACAAATACTCCAGTGTAGAGAGAGCCTAAGTCTGCCACAGAATGCACTATGCCATTTACCACCTGCATGCAGGCCATACTGAGGGAAAGTGAAAGAAAATGCATAGAAGCTTTATCTTCTTCATCCTCTCCTTCCCATTACCATCTTCACATTCCTAAAGTACAGGGAGGCACAAAGGAGGACTGGCTGAAGGGGTCTTTAAACAGCTAGCATGCAACAGAGAGCTATCCACAATGCTAGGCAATTCGTGGCTGGAAAACATTTAAAAACAAAGGCCAGATTAGGAACTAGGTGTAGGAACTCAGGAACGAATCACTGAAGCTATCAAATCCAGGTCTCAGCCACAGGCAACCCAGCCGGTTTATATTTTGCACAGATGTATCCATACAAAATCCTCAGTTATGCACTGCCCAAGCCAAACTTGAGCTCAGACATTACAGAACACAAATTTGATCTGCTGTATCTGCGAATCTGTTAAAAAAAAAAAAAAAAAAAAAAAAAGAAAAGAAAAGAAAAGAAAAAAAGTGCTCCAATGCCTGCAAATCCAGAAGGAAAAGCTCTTACATTTCAAGACAAAGTTGAAGTATTCCTGCAGATGTAAATCAGTATGTCTGCATAGACGCTCTGCCCTCCACATTTTGGATGTCAGTGCACTGAACTGGTGAAGTTCTCTGACCTCATCTGTCACCTACAATCACCTTTCTCTACATAGAATGTTAAAGATAAATTAGTTACCACTGATGTGAATGTGATTGGGTTCAAGATGATTTTTCTGACTGCATGTCCTTGTCCAAGAATCATATACTCATGTACTATCAATCTCCTCATCCCTGTTCCAGTGACATCCTTACAGCAGAAGATCAGTACTCCTCTCTGGAGACATTCAAAACCCACCTGGATGCGTTCCTTTGTAACCTGCTGGAGGTGGCCCTGCCTTGATAGGCAGGTTGGACTAGAGGATCTCTAGAGGTTCCTTCCAACCCTAATGATTCTGTGATTCTCTGAGAAGAGCTGAAGAATAAAACAAAAATCACCCCCAGGCAAAGAGTGCCCTAGGAGGAAAAAGAAGCAAATCCATCCCAACAAGATCTCAGCTGGCTGGAACACTAAGTTATGCTGCAAGGCATTTCTCTAGGAGGCTAAAGTTTTAAAGTATTAGTGCAATTCACAGGAAGAAGAGAAAAGGAATGGAGCCAAATTAAAAGTTTAAGATAGGGCTTACCACCAACATGACATACATTGTTCAGGTACATGTGGATGTATCTGCAGAAGCTGTAAACATAGTGACAGCCCTACTTTGACCTGGTGCTGAATCAAGGAAATGGTCACTTCCAACTGTGTGTCTTGAAGTTATACATCTTTCCTTCCCCCATCC
>JAOEHY010017300.1:0-11539 GCA_025447955.1 Psilopsiagon aurifrons
ATGAGGAAGAAGTTCTTTACTGTAAGGGTGGTGAGGCACTGGAATGGGCTGCCCAGGGAAGTTGGGAATGCTCCATCGCTGGCGGTGTTCAAGACCGGGTTGGACAGAGCCTTGGGTGACATAGTCTAGTGTGAGGTGTCCCTGCCCATGGCGGGAGAATTGGAACTGGCTGATCTTAAGGTCCTTTTCAACCCTAACTGTTCTAAGATGATGATTGAGAACGCAAAGTTTCCCTGTGTCCAGGCAGGCTCCTACCTACTGAAGAGCCACTGTTAAAATCTTTGCAGAAACAACTGCAAGGCATCCCCATTAGGGAGGGAACACCATTTGAGTCCGGTGATAGAAAGCACTTCCTTAGCGAAGGAATGACTAGGTGGTAGCACTTTTTGTTTCTGTATGTAATATCTGAGCACTTTTTATACAGGTTTTCAAACAAAACCAGGCTGATGTAATTGTGCCTGTCCATCTACCAGCTGGGCCATCCTTAATTAAATCCTTAACTCAGTAGCAAATTTCATCCTATAGCTGCCAGTATTTCTTGCAGGAACTTTCTTCTTCCAGAGAATTAAATTCCTGCAAGTTTCATTAAGGAGGAGGAAAGAAAACAAAAATAAAGGCATCCAGATGAGAAGACAGACTCAAATTAGAGGCCCTACTTTGTGAAAGGCTGCATAGGACATCAGCAGTAATCCCTTCCACAACACCAGCCAGTCGCAGACACGGACTGACTCACCAGCACACAGGCACCTCAAACCCAGCCAGCTGCTGCCTGAAGAGGGATGCTGGAACTGAAGGCACTGCACATGGATTTCTTGACTAATTCTCTTTGAGGATCATGCCTTGTCCTAAACTGCTCAAAAGAAGATGGTCTTAAAATGTGGAGGGTACTTAAACTTGATCCACAAACCACAAAGGGATTTCCAGGTGCTGATGAGATGGGTTTTAAAGTACTGAGACATCCACCTTCCCTGTAACTCCTAACTTTGGGTGTCTATCTCCTTTTGCAGATTAGGACTGAAGCATGTTGCTAGGCTGCCAACAACTGCCAGGCAACAAATCACAGCACGTAGACTGAAGTCACACTTACAATGCAACATATTGAGCATGTTTTATTGTTAAGAAATTGATAACCTGTGCTTGCCATAACCAAATGTAAAATGTGACCATATTTTTTCCCAGGAGGGAGAAAAACTCAGAATAAGAAAACCTGTAAATCATTCTATGGCGCTTCCAAAGTAAAACTTACACACTCATTCTTCAATCTGTTATAAAATCAAATTAATTTCAATATTAATGAACAAAGCCACTCATGTTGCACAACATGTAATTAAGATTCCTACTACTTCTTTCTGAGCTCCTTCTATTCACTGCCCCACCAAATTATTAAAACAAAGCAGTTACTATGGTAACTAATTCATTCTCTGCATTATTATATTGTTTCTAAACATCAGCGTCTAGTCGTTCCGACTTACATGCCCTAAATTCCAATTTGAAATCCTAAACTTTTGTCTTGTTTGTTGGAAAACCCCTTTACAATCTATGCATTCATGCATATAAGGATAGCTCGAGCACAGCTGCTTTTGTTTATTGCAAGAACTGCTACTAAATTATTTGAGTTTGATAAATTGATGGTGCCTGCATATGCCCAGAGCAGCACTGGGGGAACAAGCATGGGAGTTAGCTGAGCACTGCACAAACAGGCAAACATGACCATCTGCATGGTAGATAAACTAACATCAACAAAAAAATGACTGGCAGATGTTGTGGAAGCTAAGTAACATCTTCTGAAGAGGAATTTGGTACCCAGAAAAAACACCCAAGTAAGAAATGAATAGCAGGGAACAAAACAGTGATAAAATTGCCTGGAAAAAAGTTTTATTAGCATTTAATAAATCTATTTCTTCAAATGTACAATCCTTGACAAAGAGAGACGTTTATCATGTATTTAATTAACACTTCTAATTATTCTTAATCACCTATTAAGAGGAGTCATACTCTTAATTGTATTTGAGTGTCATCATCTAGCATACAGGAAACTTTCTGACACATACAGGTAGGATCAAAAGAACAAACAGTGTTTCCTCTACAGCTTTTGCTGTCCTGCTGCTATTGCCTGTAATTTTTATTGGGTTTTTTGGTGTGTCTCCATTTAATTAGCAGAATGAGAGGTTTGAAAATGCAGTGCACAGGATGATACTTTCACAAATAAGCATCAGGAAAGGGAAACACGAGTAATTTTGAACAGCTAATTTCTGGCTTAAAAAACAAACATCTATGCAAAGTCCCAACCAATTTAAATTTAATTCTCACAGGAAAGGAAGGAAGAAGGAGCCTTCTTATTTAAACATGTGAGCAGGGTGAAGAAGCACTGCAGTACTGGATCTACAGTGGTACCCATGGGCGCGCTTTTACCTCCTGCAAATGCCACGTGCTTTCACAGTTGGCAAAGCCTCATTTTGTAAAGGGATTCCAAGACTATTACAGCAGCCTGCTGTTATTTATATCACAGCAACTACGTAAGTCTCCCACTGACTGTTTTCTGTCAAAGAGAAGGCACAGAGGTAGAGAGGCAAGTTGCTTTCTAACCTAATATCTGACTTAGAAAGAGCTAAAAGATAAAACACAGGTTTCTTTGCTCCAAATGACCTGTCCATCAGACCACAATGACTTTTCTAAGGAGGACAGAGATTCTCTGCAAGATACTCTTCCCCTGGCAAAGCCTCTATGCAGTTCCTCCTGTTTCAGCAGGGGCAATCTTCGAGTTCAGCACTGACCTCATGGAACAAGGATTCAGCACGAGAACACTCCCCACTTTTATTTTCTTGTTTCCACTTGCATCATCACACTCCCATCCTGATTGCGGTAAGGGAGGAAACAAAATAAAAGCCTTCTTTGCCTCTCAGACAGCACTTCCCTAGGGATGGGATCTGCCTCTATGAAAGCTGAACATGTCTGCTTTAATTAGATGACTATTTGAATTTTTCAATATGTTTACCTAGACACTTAATCTTTGTACAGTTTAGTTTTTCAGAGCCCAATGAAAAGCAATGTTTAAATCCAGGGCTTCCAGAGCATCTTCCCTGACCCCAGGCAGAACTTACAACCAAGTACTTAAAACTTCTAAAGCCTTTAAAAGTCTTAGCAGGCACTCATATGCACTGCATAAAAGCTAAATATCTAGTCCAAAAGGTTTTTTAAATGCTCTGATGGTTACTCAGGAACTAGGTGTGGATGAGGTGTGGTTAAGTATTGGATTCTGATTCAAATATATACATATGATATTACAAACACAATCATCACAACCCTGCAAACCCCCTGTCAGGCTGTCCTGTTTACTGTATTTAACTGATTTTGACATATCAGATACCACTATTTTGACTTTATCATAGCAGTAAAATGTAGTGTTCTGGATAAATCACAGCTGGATGTAACTGCTGTCTGCATTATTATTTTATTCTAATACATCAATGAAAATACAACTATATAGGTAAAATCTGTAGTGCTGGGCACCACAAAAACAGCTTTTCTTTACGGTATTAGTAACTTACACCAGTGACCTGAATGTTTCAGCATAATTTTAAACTCTCTTTGAGATTCTTTTCTCTGTGGGTTCCCCCCCCCCTCCCCCCAGTTTTCTTGTTAAAATAATGCTTTTCATTAGCAGCTACTGTTCAACATCATTTAGGGCAAAATGGGCTTTTAAGCTAATTTTCTTTCCATACAGCTTGCACTGTTACTAGTAATACCTCTGGAACATTATAGTAGCTTAAGTGCATGCAAAGTCAGAAGCTGTTTACATAGCACATAATGAAGATTCAAATTACAAAAGCAGGTTACTGCAGCAGTACAAAGAAAGCCAAAGCCACCTTGTACCATAAATACTGACTATTAAGGAAAAAAACAAAACCCAAACATAAGCCTGTGAATAAGCACTTCACCTATAATTATAATGAGATAAAGGATGTTTTGGCATCAGGGTAAACATGTTCCAAATAGACAGACAACTTCCCTTACCCTGTGGTAAGTGGCACGTGATCTTGTTACTGTACAACTCACAGTAGCATCATTTTCATTTTACTATTTCGAAGTCATCTTAGCCCTCAGAACGGCCTCCCTGTCCTTCGAAGACAATTCTTACAGAAGAGATTAAACATTTACCCTAATTCTCTGCATTTCAAGCTCATAAAAATATTTTCAAAGTTCTTACCGGCAAAAGACAGAAAAAAAGTGTCGAATAGTTAAAAGCACCCTTAGACACAACACAGGAACCTATGCTTTTATAGTAAGACTCTTGTATCTGCAAGTAACTTGGTTCACTTGGGTTGTTCATAGAAAACTATGGTTGCTTAAACACTAGCGCTTGTTACAGTTGAAAGATTCGATGGCTGCTTCTGCAGAAAGATTTTGGTAGCTTTTACTACCTGATTCCCAGCTTATACTGGATTGCTAGGAAGAAAAGGAATTTTCTCCAGTTCAAAATCCTTATTCATTCACTAAAGGCACTTAAGATTAGAAAAGCACAATTTTGTGAACATTAATCAGTACTTTATGAAGAGGCAACTTTCACTTAGGAAACAACAAATGATAAAATATTAGGAATCTTTTAGCTCCCTCTGCTGCCCTAATCCTTCAATAAGCCTTCTTCTAAAGGCTGTCAAAAAGACACCAAGCAACTCTGCAGCCCCATTATTCTCTTTTCAAGAAGCATCTTGGCATATTTAGTATGCCTGGTACTAAGATCAGTATGCGCAAAGAAAACGCTATAAAGTACTGCGTGATTTACAATTGTCTGCACATTTTATTGTTTCCTTTCTTTCCCTGATATCTGCATCAAACGAGACAACTATGACCATTCTCAAATTTGGATGTCAGTTAAGAAAATTGATAGCTCATTTTCCAAAGAACTTGACATCTGCAATTGCCACTTACATAAGAAAGAGCTAAAGGTACTCACTGCCTGGAAGCATCTACTCCCCCTTCCTTTTAGTTACAGATTACCTTACTCAGTACATGCCAACTTTAGTAAAAATCCTTTGTTTCCACTCAGAGAAAACCCAAGCATTGCCAAAGTAGGCCATCTCTCCATTAATATACAGAAAACTCACCCTAACTGCCTCACTTTAGTCACAACCTCAACGGGTCAAATCACAGTTGACACAAGTTCCATCAGTGGTCATGAAACACTTGGTATTTGTCTATCTGGTACTTTCCACAAGTTAAGAAGCCAAGCTCTCCATTACATGCAAAAGGACAAAAATGTAAGAGAATGTGGTTTTTAAACTAAGTCACTGTATCTCAAGATTTCTTCATAAATTTGGAAAGAAAAATTCAATTCAGATTTGCTTTTTTCTCTGCAGTCTTCCTGGCACCATCAATATACTGCATCAGCTACGAATTAAGATTCATCTTCTTAAATCTCACGCTGTATAGCACCAGAAGGAGGAAAAAAGAGAAGCTTTAAAAAAACAGATGTTTTCTTAGAGGGAAACAAAGCCTAAACCATGCTGTTGAAAAGAAACTATTCCTTTATCATGGACTTTTACTGTCCTCCAAAGAGGCTTCCACTTGGGTATTTGCCAGTAACTGGACCTTCCCAAAGAAAGGCCACCCTTTCTAAAAGCAAAAGATGAGAGATTTTATCTGGAATTTCAGGCAAGCAACCTATTAATATTCACTTTCTTTTCCAATCTATGATCCCAACCAACTCTTCTTAGGTAATAAAGCAGCACTCTCAAAATAGCTAAAGCGCATTTGAAGTTTCCTTTTGGGCACTTTCAAAAAGGAGGAGGCAACCTGTGTATGAAGAACAACCTTAAGATGAATCTCACAGCTGCATAAAAAGGAAAAAAGACTTGAAATGGTTGTTGAGAAGCTCTGAAGTGTGCCAAGATGCTTTTTCCTTCCTCAAAACGAGAACTAAACAAACATTCAACATCTGCCTGGGGTCATACATGGTCTTCACAGACTTGTACTTGCATACACTACAGCTTTGGCTATAAATAATACAAGAGGTGTTCTGGAAAGACATTTCTGGTTTCAAGCAATCAAACTGGAAAAGTCACTCTCACAATTTGGCAGTTACATTTCCAGCATTGTGCTGTAGCGTAACCCCCAATACCTGTGTAAACAAGCAAGAAAGGTGAGAGGAGACACCCCTTTCTTCCTCCCAGTTCCACCAATGTCCCTGAGGTCTCCCCTTTATAGATTTTCCTAAAGCTTGGAAACCCACCAAAAGCAGTGTCTGACTGAACACTATGTATTATACAATGTGATGTATTTAAAGAAAATTCACTATATTCATCAATCCCATCCACCTATTAGCTCCCAGCAAACTCAGCAGAGGTCAGACATCCCCAAGCAACGGTCAGTAAAGCATACACATATTTAATTAAAGATTTCTAGAATATAAGCAAATACACAGCATTGTTTACAGTGTTGTTACAATATAAAGTACAATAATACCTTAATTAGAGATAACAACTTCTCAAAATGGCAAAAACATTTAGAATTTTTCAAATTACCCACAAAATGAACACATTTTATTATTGCACTGCGACATTTCCAACTGTTCTGCCAAATGTATACTACTATAATTATGCTTTGCAATCACCAGCATCACCGGAGAGGCGGACAAAGAACAATATAATCAGTAACTAATTAATCTTTCACATGCCTTGATGCAATTTATCTTCAAGGGAAGAATCCTGAATGTTATATCATAAATGGTGAAGTGAGTTTAATATTAGCATCTCAGAATAACTAGATTCATGTCTTCATGCTCAAGTCTAATTCACAGCTACTGGGGGAAGTCGGAAGCCAGAATTCAGTATCCGCCTTTTACAAGGGACAATCTTCCATGGCAGACCATTGAAACATGCATGAAAATACAATGGCAAACAGCCTGAGGATTAAAAGCAAATATTCAGTTTCATATTTAAGAAATCACTGAAGGGGATCATAGGTAGCTTAGGAACAAAACAACCTGTCTACATTAAAAGACAACTGACCTCTCCTGAAGTAATAGAATCAGGTACTGCACTGAGTATCAACCCAAATTCATTAGTACTACTGCCGTACTACTAACGTACTACTACTCTACTACTATTACTCACAAAGTACTAGTATATTCAGTGATGCCTCTTCAATTTGCTGCTTAATTTGCACGATTAGTTACTATGAGCAAGTGTGCAAATTACCTCAAGCCACAGGAAAACAGTTTAACTTAGTAACAGCATGCAAGCACAGTTATCCAACTTAGAAGAGAATTTGTGTAATCCACGAAGTGCGCAGAAAAGCCGTGCACATGCTCCCAACATGAGCATTTCATTTCAAGAATCAGGCTCATACCCCTCAGTTTTCAGAAAGTGAATTTCAGCTCCTTATCATCCCTTCCTCAAACAGGGCTACAGGCAGTAATGAAATGCTCTATGTCACCACCAGCATGACACCAGTGTCCCTTTATGGATATAATAATGTATCAATGTCTGCCCACCACAAGTTATGCTAAACAATTTATGAAAACATAGGTATTAGTAACAGTAGCAGTTAGCAATAGCCTGGTTTTAAGTATAACTTGCAATGAAAAGAAAATGCATTCAGAAGGAAAAGGTTAAGAGAAGACAGCTATAAACAGCGGAAAACAAAATAGCTGACAGAAAATTAACCATCTTCATTAGCCATTGAGTTCATTATAAGTCCTGAGCTTTATAAAACATTATATTTCCCAAACATAAAATATTCACAGGCTGTGTTACTGAAGGCACACACAGCAGCAAACAACTCTGCATACCCAATTTTTAAACATGAACAGGACCCTATGTAGGGAAAAGCCTTTTTAAAACAAACCAACTCCTAATCTTTATCCCACTTTATGCACTTGCAGGGATAGCGATTTAAAACCATCAGCCAAAGATGTGTTTACAAACCTCAAAGAACATTTGGACATTTGAACACACAGATACGCAAGAGCAGAAAACAGCTTGGACACTTTAAAGAGCCAATTTGGATCACCATAACCATAAAATTTCAAGCATTTTTCCATATCCATTGCTTCTCTCTCCTCCCCCTCCCCCACCCCCAATCATCTTCTGCTTGGTCTTCCCACTCAATTTTTCCAACACAGCTGTTTGTCTAGCACATGATAAATGGGATTAGGAAGCAGAGATATCTAAAACAACTTTTTTATGTTATTTTTCAACTGGATCAATTCCCTGCCCTGCATGGCCATACAAATTTTACCATAGGATGCAGTGAAGTGTGCAGGGCTGGGAAAAACAAATCAGACAAAAGACACTGATTAGATGTGAACACGAAGCCTGAGGGATGCCACTGCTATTTTAAACAGTCACAGTGGCTACTGGTCTGTCCCTGACAACATTCCTCGCCACATCATCACAAACTCTACCTTCTTCTTAAGCTGTCCTGTTGATCAAGAAAATAAACACAAAAGGAGGCTGAAATTCTACCAACTGGGTTGAGCTGATCTAATAGCTGCTGCCATCAAAAGGAACAGGTTTCTGTTCTCATCATTTCGCAATTCAGCTGACCAACAAAGGCAACAAACAGAGTTAACATTGTGCATTGCTTACTGAGGGGTCACAGGATGAGGAAACCCTAGGATGAGGACCTGAGACTGACAGTAGAGAAGATGATCACGCACTGCACCACTCCTAGGTCACTTCCAGCTGATCCAACCCCAGAGCTGCCCAGAAAGAGGGGCAGCCTTCCCAAATTTCCTGTTCTCAGAAGCCAGTTCCTCATTTCTCTGAGCAGGATTTGGTCTCCAGTGAGCTCAGCTTGGCCAACCAGTCTAGGTGGGACACAGTAACAGTTTGGACTTAGCAATCATGGGCGGGCTTTTCCAGTTTTAGAAGCGACTAACAAGGAGATTAATCATCTAAGCCCAATGTGAAACTGCACCCTTTGATACTTGGATGAAATGGCTCTTTCTCTGGCTGTGTCAGTGTAAATGGCCTCAGTGCCCCTCGCTGATCCTTTCCAACTGCCCCCTTCAATGCAACTGCTTTGTCAGCTGAACAGCGAGGAATTTACTTAAGTGGAAAATATACCAACAAAAACGCTCCTTTTTAGCATGAGTCATCTTCTCACTCTAGCTCATTACACGGTTACACTCATATTGGCACAAAGAAAGGGGGGGAAACGAGGACAGGAATCAGCTGCCAGGGACAGCTTTCACCAACACAGCTGCTGCAAAAGAAGAGTCTCAAGACCAATTTGTGGAGGAGCAAATGTTTTAACTGCAGTTCACTGCTTCAGTATTAGCCGTGATGCAGAGACAATGTGCCCAGAAGTCTGTACACTTTTCCCATCATATCAAAACGGGTTAGTGAAGAAGTTAACTATTCCCTTCCCTTTAAAGGAGAAGTTAATATTTTAATATAGAAATTCATTTAGCCCAAATCCTACGCCGTGTATTCCTAAAAATAGTACTCCTTGTCCCTCGACCTGCTTTCATACCAACTCTAAGACCAAATGAACAAAGACTGTCAGAAATATACAACTGGGTCATTTGTGACTTATGTAAAATGACTGACCCAAATGATTACACTCCTGTCACTAGATTTCTGCCTGGTTTTATTAATACTTGTTAAAGTTTGGGGGTTTTGCTTTCATTTGACTTTCTGCTTCCTTCCTAGGATCAGATACAGGCTGCTAAATCAATCTACATAAAGCAATCCTGTAGCAAAATACTCTAGAGAGCATTATGTGGTCATCTTATCCTTTTGTGATTGCCATTTTATATAAAACCACAATATTTCACAATATTTGGGTAGAACACTGTAGAATAGCACAGAGTTCACACACTAGTTGCTTTTATTTCTCTAGATCTGTTTTCATGCAGAACAAGCATTTCTGCACAGTTAATATTACCTCAACAGGAACTGCAACTCAATTAAAAATACACTGAATGACCAAGAGCTCCAAGTCTTCAGAAAAATCAATAATCCACAAAATTAACGCAGTTAACAGGAATTGAAATGTCTAACCTTCAAATATGCGATCCAGACGTTGCCGCTTCACTTTGTGTTTGTCCATTAGAGACATAAGAGGAGAAGGTCAAAGAACGTCTCCACACAGCTTGGTGATGGTCTTCTCCAGCCAACCACAAGTCAGAAATGCTTACTGTCTTTTATAAACTTATTTTCACCTGTGAACAGGAAGATAAATTTCTTTAAAACACTTTTTTCCCCCCTACTGCTTTCCAGAAAGAGGATCTATATTTAATTGAAACCATTAAGAAAAGACATAAAGGTTTTTAAATCATATTAGGTAACCCATATTCCAAAACAAACTGCCTTCTAAACAAGCAGAAATGCAAAGTGCACAGCACAGCTCAAACACACACTCCAAGACTTTTCTGCCTTATGGCTCTCAAATATTGGCCCTTTCACTCAACACACCATCAGCTGAAGAATGTATCTTAGGCAGGCACAGGTACACAATTCCTATAAACCAGAAATATGTCCACCTGGAACGCCACACTTTTCCATCAGAACCCTCACAGTCAGAGAAATACATTAATTCTTAACTTCTAAGCTGCCAATAATAAAGTAAAGCAGAGTTTGATACCTGGAAGTTGAAGGAAATAATTCAGAGAGTACAGACCTGAGGAAATACATCACAGTGACAACACAGCGCCAACATCTATATCAACCAAATGGCATTTAAAGCAGGTTTATGTATGACTAGGCAAGCTCTTTGGCAGCAAATACAGCTAAGCACTTTTCAGATCCCATGTAGCTGGGCAAGACAGCGTAAGGGTATTGCAACAAGCGGTCTGCATTTTAAGCCAAACCACTGAGATGCAGGAAGGGGGGATGGGAACAGAGAGAAGGAAAATCCCTCAACAAGATTCTAATCACAGCAGTAGATTATAAAATACACACGAGCAGGTGGACGGGACATAACTAAGTATACAGGTCCTCTATTAAGCACAGTCAGAACAACACTTTTATCTGCCTTTAAATATGTCAGTAGACTTAGAGAAACGAACTGCAAGAACAAGTACAGTGCACAAGACAACGAGCCAAATAACTCACTCCCCTGTTTCCTTTTATTCCTGCCCAACAGCTTTCAACATCAGTGGATAGCATTAAACAGCCATACAAGTGACTGAACCTAGAAATCTGCTTGTTTCTGTCCAGAGGCTAAACTTCCTAAAATCAAAACTAGAGGCAAATTCCATCACCATATCATGAAGATTCATGCACTCCTAATGCAATGATAAAGAAAAATACTTTGAATATTAAGAACTGCACATTTGCATTCAAATAGGTGTCTTTACCAGCACTACCCTGCTCAGTGCATTTGGACTTTTAATGAAGTTCCTTGTTTAGTGTTTATTTTCGTGTAAAAATGAAGCTAACGTGCAACATTCATCATGCTTTTACACTTAATCGTCAGGGTTGGAAAGGACCTTAAGATCATCCAGTTCCAATCCCCCCGCCATGGGCAGAGACACCTCACACTAAACCATGCCACCCAAGGCTCTGTCCAACCTGGCCTTGAACACTGCCAG
>JAOEHY010017302.1:7380-20322 GCA_025447955.1 Psilopsiagon aurifrons
GTCCCTGCCCATGGCAAGGGGGTTGGAACTAGATGATCTTAAGGTCCTTTCCAGCCCTAACTATTCTATGATTCTATGATTATGGCAGTCAGTTTAATAGTTTACACACAAAAAAAAAACCCTAACCAAAACCAGCCACCACCCACAAAATGGTTTTAAGATACTGCTTCAAAAAAGTGAGAAGAAGGAAATTTTACTGGCACGAGAAGCATAACGCCAAGGATGATTCTCACATAGCACTTATTTCTCTCGAGCACTTCTCATGATCATGGTAAGAAAGAGAGAAATTTCCTATCCCTGCAGGTTTTTTTGAACTGCACCTACCTAAGAATGCTTAAGAGTTCTTAAAAAAATAGTGAATATCATGAAAATAAGAATGAGTCTTATGCAACAGAGCTCTAATGTTATCTCTTCAGAGTACACAGGAAAGCAAAGGTCAGCCTATGTTCTCAGGCGAAGCAACACCTATTTTAGCATTTTCTGATGACCAGGATTCAGATGTAAGTTCAAAACATAGGCCTCGGCTCAGGAAGCCTATTCAGAGCAATATGAAAGCATGTGTTAACATGTACAATCAAATTATTAGCATGGTATAAAACTATTTTCTTAAATAGCCTAAATTTAAGAAAAAAAAAAAAAGGGCAAATTTTAGAGCAGACTCAAAATCACTGTTTGTTAAAAAACGACAAGAACACAAATTTGTATCCTAACAGTGCTTAGGAAAACACATCTCCCTGAAACAGTCTCACCAGAAAACATCCACCTGTCTTTTGAAACTTACTTTGCAGGTGATCACAGTGTCCAGCTTTACATCTGTCTAAGTGCTAGAATTATGCCAGAACACTAATGTTTGAAGGAAAGGCAGTGAGAAAGAAGACCACAGGTAAGCTTTGTGGATCCACTCCAGATATTTCCAAACAGGAATCTGACATGTTATTCCAGGCAGCAATCTTAAGAAACCTGTGCTGACAGGTTGTGTGGGCAGCACCACTTCTGAATGCCTTTTTTTAATCAGACTGTTTCAAAGAGATCAGGCATCACACACATGCATCAGTGCTCTTTTTAGGATGCATTTATATGCTAAAAATGTTCTTGCATTGCCCTCTAGAAGAGCTCTGTAGGAAAGATGACACAGGGAATCCAAAGAACCATAGAGAAGCTATTATATTTCAGTTCCTCCAGCTACATTTATCACTGGCTAGCAAAAGATTAACCGAGGTCTCAATCCTAGAACTCTATCACCAAAATGGAGGGAGGTTATAACATCCCACCATGAAAACAAACTTCAATTCCTATTGTTATGGTTAACTCCAGCAAAATTCTAACTTTCTCAACACCTCTGCTGCAAGAAAGCTTTTTCCATTGCCATTCCCTGGCTGTCCCTTGCAGTGTAAGCAGCATCCTGTAGGACCTCAGGATACCAAACATGTTGGTGGCCTGAACATCCCATAAAACACTCCTTCCTGGAGTTATAATAGGAATTTTATACAAGAGATATTATATACAAGAGATTCTTCTTGTTCCTTATAAGGATTACTTAAGAGATATTCAGAATGTTCTTGGTACTATACAGCAGACAGAAACTAAAGGATACCTCTCTCCCTCCTTCTCTCTTGGTTATAACAAACCCCTTTTTTTCACATGGTCTCAAACATAGACAGATGCTACAGTAATAGAGCCTAGATGAAAAACTAAAAGCAAACTAAAATCAGATCTCACTCTCGTACAACTGAGAGAAAAAGTGATGTTTATACCTACCTTGGTTGAAATAAGGGACAGTATTTTCCCAGTGTTCTATGAAACTTAATGATCACTTAGCATTGACAGGAATTCCTGTGGGTGCTGGAACATTATAATAATAATAATAATAATAATAATAAAGCCTCCAAATTAAATATACCTATCCTAATGCCAAGTCTTGGAAAGCACGATGTAGAGAAGAGAAGAGCATGGAGAGTTAAAAAAAAGAGAGACAGATCAAGGATTTAAAAGAGAACAAAGGGGTGCAAGAGGGAAACAAAAGGATAAAAAATCAGAAAAGTGAAAGGAAGTCTGAATTAGCTCATTTTTTCAGGCAGGCCATATCCCTGCTGCTTTCAGAGACTTTACAGTGGAAAGGGACCAATATATTTTTGCAGTTTCAACAGCTTGTGGTGAGACTGAAGGCAAAAGGAGAGCACAGAGGGGACTGACCTCTCTCCTGTTGCTCCTGTCCTAATGGATGATATAATCTCCACTACAGCAAAGGAGCAGAGAAGGCACTTAGTGAGTTACTTACAGCTCCCTGTCCCCTCCTCCTCCTCATGGCCCCCAGCTTCTCAGATCTTTCTATTAAACTTTTAATAGTGGGGACCCCCTCACTCAGGGCAGCACTGCAGTCATTCATTAGTGTCCACCTAGGGAACAAATAACTCTTTAGCTGCACTGTAGGTGTCCAGCTTGCTTTGTGCCTGGAGGGGGATTTGTAATCGAAACAGGGAAGTGAAGGAGCAAAGAGAAAAAATGGGCAATAATAACCCGTGAACTCGCCTTTCATTCAGGTAACACACAAGACACATGTTAATGATTTCAGCTTAAGTACCAGCCAGGGAACTAACTGTACACTAACCAAGCAGAAACCACCTGCATGTGCCAGGATCTTCTTGGAGAAGGGACAGCAAGAAGCAACTTGCAGATTAGCAGGGAATTGTTTTGTTGTGTGCTTTTCTGTTTTTCATTTGCAAAGTCCATTTATAGACTTCACCCAAATGGATCAACAAGCGAAGATTCTTCTCAGTCTTGCATTTTAGCCCCTCTGCACAGAGTATTTCTGTAACTGGATTAGGAGAACCCATGAATATCAAGACAGAATGTGCTGCGATTTCAGCAGCTATGTTTCCAATGGGAGTAGAATATCAGCCAGTTATGTGCTATTTTAGGCAGGACTGTTTCAGACCTCATGGCCTAGATTGCCTGGATCAGTAAGATAATTTTAAAATCCAAATTAATTAAAACATAGACAAATAGGAAATGGGTTTTGCTTCCTATAATTTCTGTCAAAATTCATATGTGTAGAAAACCAAACAAGCAATCTTTATCTAAGCACTCTCCTTTATTCTCCGCTCTCAGTTTTTTGGTGACTACCAGCCCCAGCAGGGTGAGGCAGCCATTTGCACATCTTGCTGGCAGCCCTGGATGAACACATCTGCCTACAGCGTATGTAGAAGACAGCCGGAGAAATACAAGAGAAGATCTCTTTAACAGAAAGGAGGACTGCAAATACCTTCAAGGACAATGTTTCCTTTTTCATCCCTAAATATTTGCAATCAATACAGCTTCAGTATTTCGCAAGCTAATCAATAATGCAGTGACAGTGAAAGAGATGTGAGGGTCTTTTTGGCGGCTACAAATGGGCAACGATGCTTTGATAGCTCCTACAGAGGATTTATCATTTCTTGGATAATCTCCTGCAGAACACTGTGGGGCATGAGAGTTTAATATACAATATGGCTATAGGAAGGGAACTGGACAGATGACTGCACTGTATCTTAATGTGCCACAGCATCTCATGTGCCAGGGAAATCAAAGGTAAAATAAAGGCAAGGTGCATGTCTGAAAGTGAACACAGTGTACAAAGAGTATTGTTTGGACATTTAATACAGCTAAGCTGGGCCATAAAAGGTAAGAGAGTGCAAGGGTGTTACGAGGAACCACAATCCTGTTTTGTCATTTACCTTCAGAGGGACTTTGTTATAAACTATTGTTATTAGACTGTATTATAAGTTATTTCAGAGACATACAGAAACTAAATCTCTCTCCTTTTCCATATGCATGCAGTTCATTAACTGTGAATGAAATAAGAACAACTTGCCCTTAGATAAAGAATCACATACAGTACATAATAAATAGGAACAGAAGATGTCATGTCTCCAAAGTTTAATACATTTTGGTCAAAATGCTCCTGGCTCAAGTGACCAGAACATTTACCGAGATGTGCTACCGCTGGGGGAAGGGATCTTCCATTCAGACATCTCTTCTGCTACGCAGAATGCTGCCACTTACACACAGCATAATCCTCCCAGGAAAAGGAAACACAGGCTGTGCACAGCAGCATATTCTGACAATACCAAAGTCCTCCTCCCGCTCCTTGAGGCTGTGGAGCAGGGACCTAATAATAAGACCAAGAGCAGTCAGACAACAAGTAAAATCTCATCATTTCACCTGCCCAGGAACCCTCTGGCCTCAAAGGACTGAAATTATTCCTTTTTCCTACTTAAATTATTCCTTTTCCCTTCTTCTTTCCCACTTTCCTTTCATTACATAAAAGCCTTTCTAGATTTCTGCAAGTTTGTGTTGCAATTATTTACTACCTCTGAGTAATTGCTATACATATATGAAATTCTACTTTAAGAAAATATATTAATAAATACATACTGCAACATATCCCAATTGCTATAGAAGAGACTCACGATCGTCCTGCATTATGACATGTTATAACTATGTATTTTTCAATAGAACATAATCCAGCATTTTCAGGTTTTCATACAGCAAAGAGTAATTATGGTATCATTAGCTTTTTTACTGTTTTTCACACTGTATGTTAATACACTGTACATCTGCTCAGTTTCACAAATAACTACCTAAGTGTAAATACTAAATATGAAAACCATATGATTGTGTGCAGCATATTTTAAAGTCTTATAGCCCTTTCTAGTCTTTTTATTGCATTAAATAGCTTTAACAAATTCTGCTAACACTCAGAGCCATTTAACAATTGCTTTCCTTACATGCCCATGAAACTGCTATTTCAAGGTTCTCAGAGTTTTCTTTGTTGTGGCTTATTAAAACAAGCAAACAAACAAACCAACCACCCAAAATCCCCCAAACAGGTGTGCATGAGTCTGTCAATGCACCTGGAAATTTTCAATCTTTTTTAAAAAAATAAGATAATCAACACAACTGTACTGTTAAAATCAGTTAATTCTCAATTAAATTGTCAAGCAACCTTAAAGTAGCTCATTTTCTGAGACTGTTTCATTCGGTCTCAACTTAGGATTTTTTAAAGCTTGTGAAAATATTATGCCCAAAACCCATCAAGCCAAAACACGTCAAATGAATTATGATATCAACAACAAAAAATATGCTTATAGTCTTTTACAAAGCACAGTATCCAGTTCAATGACACATCAGCAGATTTATAATAAAACTAATCTCACAAGACTACAGAACCCTTTAAAAACAGCATTTCTGCCATCTTCCACAGGCTTTTGCAGCTTGATAGGTACAGATAATGTGTATTTCATACAGCCAATGATCATTAAAGACCCCCTGCATATTTCTCTTAAATTGCATAAATTGGAAAATTGTTCATTTCCTCTTCCTCCAGCTCTGTTTTCATGTATGATGAATTTAGGGATGTTTTGCTGAAAACGGGCAAGAGATTATGCAGCATACAGATATGCCTGCTGAAAACGATTCAATGAATTAAAAATAACCATGGCCTGCAGCTGACCTTTCACATGAACCATATATTTTTTACATGCTTTAATGATTATTAGAGTCTGGCTC
Source organism: Psilopsiagon aurifrons (assembly GCA_025447955.1). Taxonomy (NCBI): domain Eukaryota; kingdom Metazoa; phylum Chordata; class Aves; order Psittaciformes; family Psittacidae; genus Psilopsiagon; species Psilopsiagon aurifrons. Next base: position 12,928 of record JAOEHY010017302.1, read on the forward strand.
AATGAAAATTACTGAAGAGTACAATATTTAGCATTTGTTTTATATTATTTGCAATTTCAGTGTTGCATTTGCAGAGGTCTGTAATATCCATCCTGGAAATCTTACTTAGATGGATAATGCAATCTTGTGTCAATATTCTGAATGAGAGATTCAGGGCTATTCTTTTGTTATGATATAAAACCAAGATAAACGGGTAGACAAACTATATAGATCAGCTTGGCAGTGGATGCCTCCTTACTGGAGACAATATGTCTGCTATCTGTACAGATATCTGTTTATAGGCAGATGAACAAAGCAACGCTAAATCCAAAGTCTTGTCAGTGTCCAACAGCTCTGCAATACTTCTGATGGAAAGATATTACAATTAGCTCTAAACTGCATGCACCTGCTCTTCCCTCAAGACAAAAAGTTTATGATATCCAGCACCACTATGTACATAAACACATTATTCAGTACTATGTTAATTCCAGGTAATACAAAGATCACAGTTGAGGAGGTATTAAACACAGGTTTACCTCTATGAGGAAAAGGAAGAGACATATATAACATGATTTCCATTCTAAATCCAGTTTTTGACTAAAATTACCATGGAAATGTGTGTTTTGTTCATTTTGATATGAAGTAAATGGAGAATCACAACTGTGAAAAAATACTTTTGTGGCTGGTAACTTATTCAGTTTTGAAAATGAAAATACTTATCAAAGTATTCGTAAGTATTTTAAATAAAAAATAAGACATATAAAAATGTGTTAGAATTATACACCTTTCTAGCTCAGAGCAGGTGCAACTATTGCCAACATCCTTGTCACTGGTACTCTTTCTTTTCAGTTCAAAGGTTTGCATACAAGGTTTCTGTGAACGGATTTGTTGACATTTTCTGGATCTAGCCTTATAAACACTCAAATAACTTTCTCCAATTGTGCTTCTGAAGCTTCTCATCTTAGTCAAACCACTCACATGTTTACAGAATGAAGCCCTCACCATAGATGCAAATACACGTGGCTAAATGAGATTTGGGTACCTATTTCACTATGTGGAATTCTGTATCAGACAAAGCAACAAGGAAAGGTGACGTTCTCCTGTGTGAGCTGTAAGTACCAACCATCACACCACTTAATAGGCTTATTTTATTTATAGCATATATTTAAAGTCTTCAATGCAAGTTTCTTTTGAACGATGAAAGGCTGGTAAATGCTTAAAATATAATAATTAGCAGTGCAGCAGTTCTTTGATGGTCTGTAATTACCAAACTGTCCACTATTTAAGCGACAGCAGCAAACTACCACTCACCATTAGTTTATTTTTATTTATAACTTGTACTTTAGGTAAGAATCCATTAATTACAAGCAAAACAAATGGCTTACTCGAAATACTTCCCACAGAGGCTTGGTTTTTTTTTACTTGCATTAATCTAGCTGGGATATACATGACATTTTAAATGGAGGTTAAACTGATGTAAATAAATGCAATTATTTGAAAGCAAACAGGATTCAGTCACATTTATTTCTGCATGGGATTACCATATGTTTTCCCCTGACATGTATTGTGAACAAACACCAAACCACAGGAATCCAGAAGGCTGCAGATTTTAAAACTTCCTACTGATGTGAAATTTGACGATATGGCACTGTACTCTTAATTTGATATGATTTGCCTAAGGTAACACCTTGTGTAATTGTTTTTAAAATAATTACCCATAGAACCTCTTTAGCTGTAGGGATGGAGAAAGGTTTGAATTTCACAGAGCTTTTTGCTTCTCTAATAAAAAGGTATATTTGAACCCCACACACCTGAGCCCCGCGCGCAGGGGGGCTGCTGACCCTGACATGGCAGCAGGGCCACAACATCCCCTCCTGGGAGCATACCCGTGAGGCCGCCATCACGGGTCTCCCCTGGGGAAAACCCCACCCCGGGCGGCCTGCAGTGCCCACCAGCACTCATCCCACCAGTCCCCGACCGCATTCCAGGAACCTGCCTTCAGCCAGCCCCGTGAGCGCACCACAGCCCTCAAACACCTCAGTGGCCGCCATAGCAACAGTGCTTCTTCCTGCTCTTCTCCACAAGCACCATGCAGTGTCACCCATCCCACTATCGCCCTTCCCTGCCTCACACCCACCTCCTGCCTCCGGGCCGGCTGCTCTCCAGCTCCACTGGCTGCTTTCTTCCAGTTCTTTCTTTGAAGTACTGCCTCCACCTGAGAAGAACCACCTTGGCCTCTGCCCTGGCTCCTCGCAGCCACCACGTAGCAGTGGCTCCTCCACCTCAAGATCCTCTGAGAGGAGGTGGCAGTGGACAGCCTCATCCACGCCTGCTTCTTCTTCACCAGCCCCTCACGCCGAGCAGCAGCCTCTCACGGCAGCCCCCTCCTGCCATCACAGTCCCCAGTGCACGGGCAGGTGTCCGGCTGCCACGGTGGGGAAATGGCAGCAGCTGCCTGCAGACTCCAAGAGGCACATTGAGTGCTGCTGCCGCAGCCCAAAGCCACCAGCCTGTGACATGAAAGTAAGTATTCTTTGCACATATATGTGCATGTGAACACACTACATCTGTGCAAAACAATTTCTTTGTATCTTTCTTACAAAAATTTGTCAATTTCTATGTAAGCAAAACCTGGCCATCGCCATGTAACGCAAAATGAAGTTACCCTGATCTAAGACCAGACCCACTTCAAAGGCAATAATTAAACAAAAAGACACACCAAAATTAATAACTGCAATCTCACAGCCTTGTAAAAGGGATCGAAATTTTAAAAGTGAATTTGTAAAGTTTTTGTTTGCTTTTCTCATACTCTGCCCTGCTTCAGCTTTGCTACTGTGGAGCAGCCCTCAATGCAGCTCTTTGAAACAAAGAAGAGTGAAAAATCACAGTACACCCGGGGCGATGCTGAGGAGCCGCCAAATTTTCATGCTGCAGGCACTGGGCAGCCCAATCCTGCTTCTGCTGCAGACAAAAAGGAAAGGGGGGTGCCACCCGTGTCACTGGCAGCAAGATCAAGCTGCCCGCAGCAGCAAGGTTTCACAAACCAGTTAGGTGGTATGATAACGACTCTGGGACACAGTGATCTTATTGTACTCAGCAAGGACAAAAAAACCTACCCATTCAATAAACCAAACCAAGTCAGCCACTGTTTCTGCCTTTGCACAGGTCTTCTGCAGGCTGTTTAAAATTATATATAAATATGAAATGCAAAATATCATTTTGTATTTCAAATAGAAGAAAATATTACATTCTGCTGATTTCAGCTAATGTCCTATGCAACAAAACAAAAAAGAATATAATAAAACCTAATTAATAACATAAAAATATACAGCCAAATAATTAACCTTCTGTGTGCTGACCAGTGATCTTGACGATGGTTGTTTCAAACAGCACAGTTAGGAGCAATTGCAAAAGGAACACTCTTTCTGTAACCAAACCAATGTAGGGACTTTGTTGCCTTACAGCACCTTTAGGAAGGCACTGACTGATCTTCCTACTTTTGTTTCAATGCAGAGGCATAAGCATGACACTGTCTTATGCCTGCCCTGTTGCAGAGGTTACCCAGTGGGTAGGGGTGCTGAGCTCCCAGAAGCAGTTTCCTGTGAGGCCAGATTTCACATGTATTTGCAGCAGCATTACTGTGTAAGGGCTAGTCACAGACACGGTCTGGCCCTTATAATCCGTTAACCCCAACTAGAGATCAATTCCTGGGAGAAGTCTATCTCAGTTTTTAAGAATGACTTTGTCGCCAGTGTTGTAAATCTAGCAATAAACTGTTGCGAAACTCTATCCTCCCTCATATTTAAAAGACCTTTGCAGAAAATGGATCTTGGGGGATAGGGAGGCACAGGGACATCTATCTCCAAATATTGTAAAGAGGAGCTTTTCTACTTGGGACTAAGTACACATTTTTGTATTTTTGACTATTTATGTAAGTAGAACATTTTTAGAATGTTATTTTTACCACTATTTGGATAAACCACAGCTTTGCACGGTCACCTCCAAAAACATAGGCAGGAATATCTTTGTCATAGTTGCATATTATCATCAGACATACATATTTATAACTCTCCATTTTCTTGTATGCTTCACACAAATAGACACACCGTGCTTGACATGTTACATGTCTTGCAGACAGCAAGAACAAAAGAAAACCAGCAAAGAAACAATATCAAAAATCATTTTTAAAAATCTAAGCTCAAAATATAAAATATAAATTAATGTTCAGGCATTTGCTGGCAACAACCACAAAGTTGAAGGCAGTGAGACTAAGCTATATTTTGCTTTCCTCATGCTTATGAATACAGTATGGTAGGTGCCATGTGAATGGGGGGAGAATGATTTAAATTTAACATTGTTCTTTAGGTAAGTGTATTTTGTATTGATAGACTAATTAAAAAAAAATGGTCAGTTTTACCTTTGTAATGAAATTCTAGTGTGCAGGAGCTCTAGTGAGAGGCTAACCTCCATTTCTTCGCTCCTGTCACGTGAACCCGGTCAGGGTCGCAAGCAGTTACATATAGCCTGTCAAATGGCACAAGGGTCAGTATCTACTAATTCCAGTGGCTACTATTACAATATTCAACCACCAAAAGTTTCAGATCAGTAGTTGAAAGTTTGAGACATTTATGAGTGAGAACAGAGGCTCCTAATTTAAAACGTGTGTGACCTTAATATAGCATTTGGGGGTTCAGAATGTTCTTATGTACTTTGCCTAATTCCACAGTTTTACAATGCTCCCTCACTTCCAGTCATAAAACTACGGATTGGTTTACCTTATCTGTAAATTATGAAGAATAGCTCTCCGATAAAAGCAAATTTCCATGAGTATCTGAAGCAGCAACAGGCCAAATAGTTATCCCTAGTGCAAAAGCAGAATAAAAAGAATGTGTGTCTACCCCTTAATTCCAGCTGTAAGTTAGCATTTTTCACAGATGTGTGTATTTCTCATAAAGTACTATAAATCAGAATGATTCTGTACTTGTCAATGATAGCTCTGTTTATGTAAAATAATCTTATAACAGGACACCAGAATAATCTGTCTTAATCAAAGACAGATTTATATCCATACAGTCCAGTTACTCACAGACTGTAACAAAACATATAAAAACGTAGATCTGACATCGCTGTAAGTCTTGCATACACAATTGCCTTCTTCATGTGTGATATAAGAATGAAAAACTACCACCTACTCCTGCTCCCACTGAAATCAGGGATATGTTTCTATTTGCATCACTCACAGCTGGGTGACAGATCAAAACTTAATGTCCAGCTTTGAAAAACTACTTAAAAGCAGGTATCATATGTATTTGGCTAACTCTGATTTCTCCACAACTTATTGGAAATATCACTTTCTTCATAATTAGCCCAAAGAATTAAAACAAAACTCAGAAAAGTACGGACATGCACAGTATTTTCCATAATTTCTATAATTCCATCCGTAAGTTTTTCCATAATTACAGCTCAGAGTACAAAAATCCAACTCAAAAACCTGGCACATCTAACAATTTTCATTAGGAAATTACTTTATAAATGGCAGTATGACATAGAAATGGAAGACCTGGGCCCTGTGATATATCTCTGGTGGGAATTTGTATGTTACTAATGGAAGCAATATTTGGAGCAAAATCTTTATTTAATCCTGTGTACCCTTTCTGAAGCCAAAACTCAGTGCACCTACAGTAATATAACTACAAAACTGGTGATCAAATATGCCGAAACCTTCAATCCTTATACAGCCAAAGTATCTATTATTTACATTATGGTTTTGCCTAAGTTCTCACTCATACAGTTTCAGGAATATTAATAAATGAGCTGACAATGAAATCATTAAAGAAACAAAGTAACATATTTTTAATGCCAGAGTTCAATGGGGATAACTTACCTAGTCATGGTTTTGTATCCATGTCAAAGAAATTTTAGAATAGTAAGGTAAATTCAAGAATTCTTGAATCCTTTATACAGCTTCTGCTTCAGACAAAAGCAGTCACATTTTATTCGAAGTACAAAAACAACAATAAACTTCTAGTGAGACAGAACAGTGCAATAACTCAAGAAAATTAATGCCATGAGCAGTTTTTCCTCTCTTTTAGGCTGCAGTGGTCAACAAAATAAATTAAGAACAACAAAGGAGAATCAATGCAAAGGCGTAGAGAGTAACTCCAATTTTTTAAACTATTAATTTTGTGCTCAGTGTCAAAGGCAATGACAGTAAGCGCTGAATAAATACAAAACTTCTTTGGGATTGGTATTTCTTTTTTTTTCCAAGATGAAAAATGCACTGGCTTGGAATGTTTATTTGAACCAGCTGTATGGTATTACTATAGAGAGTCAGGAAGTTAATATATTCTTTGGAAGTCCAGTATCATAACAAGTTATTCTAGCTGGCACAGTGAATGAACAGAGGACATGCAATGTGATTTGGCAGCCTGAGAGCAGACTCTGCATAAACTCCGAAATTCAGGCTACCCAGCCGCTGTAGTTTACCAGCACTGGGTCTTGCCTATAATTTGAAGACTGAATGGTAGAAAGAGGGCAGAATCAGAATTAAATCAGCATTTTCTACCACATGTGATGGGACTAATCCTCCCTGAAATAACAGAATGAAATCTTCTGACTCAGATATATCACATAGCAGGATCAGGGTCATCACGTACTACACCTCTTTTTATTTATTATAGTATTTTATTGTGGGCATTTGGCTCCTATGATTTATGCAACCGTGTCCTCATTGCTATAGTGTTAGTGCTACAGCAACATGTTGTGATATGAAGCACTGGAAAATCAAAGGAATCTCTGTTTGGACAGAAATTTCTATGGCAAGATGATGTGCATGGGTTATAGGGAAGGAAAGGCATATATTTAGATATTCCAGTTAAGAACAGCCATTAAATCTGTTTATGTTCTGAATCTCTTTCATAGAAATATTAATGGTGAAATCTTTCATACCACTACAATCAATCTGTCTGTAACTGTTTAATAGCTATGCTGAGGGTAATCAAATTATTCTCATAATCAGGGACAAAATACAACACATTTTGCAATCTATTAAGTAGAATATCACTTACTTGTACTATTAGTGTCTAAAGATCGTGGAGGTTGACCCTGGCTGCATGCCACGTGCCCACCAAAGCTGCTCTATTACTGCCCTCCTCAAATGGACAGGGGTGAGAAAATATAACAAAAAGTGTATGGGTTGAGATAAGGACAGGGAGAGATTTTCACTCAGCAATTACCATCATGGGCAAAACAGACCTGTGGTAAAAATACAATTTAATTTGTGACTGATCAGAGTGAAGTAATGAGAAGCGAACCCAAATTTACTTCTCAAGGAACGAACGCCTTCCCCCCACCCCTCCCTTCTTACTGGGACCAACTGTAGTCCTGAATTCTCTACCTCCTCCCCCACAGTGAGGC
>JAOEHY010017310.1:0-24300 GCA_025447955.1 Psilopsiagon aurifrons
CCGAGGCAGCTCTTTTAGGAGGGGGAGGTGAGTTAACAAACTGCGTGGCTGATTTACAGCTTAAACCACGACACACTGGAATGTTAAATGATAAAAACTGGAGGAAACCTGGTTAAAAAACTTGTTCAATTACTGCAAGAGCTTTACATCCTACAGAAGAAAAAGTATTTTACAGAGTTAATTAAGTTAAAAGGTCAGAAAAAACAAGACTACAGATAAGAATATCAGTTGAAAGAGAAAAGTCAAAATACACATATGCATGTAAGACTGAAGTTCATTTTACTGTAGTGAAAACACCCTGAAAATGAGGCCTCTGGCATGTCCATATTTTGCAGAGAAGAAGCTCAAGTTAGAACAAGCCTACCCCTAACCGAGAGGTTATGCCCGTGTGATTCTGATCAGAAAGGAGTTCCACATGCAGCTTCAGAACACCTCCAGTCAAACTCAGATGTTTTATACTTCACTGCACACTACAAGCATGATGAAGATTAATTTTCAAAGTGTGGATGGGTAGCCTTGTTCAAGGAAAGAAAAACCTCATTTGACAAGTTTTGTTGTTTGTTGATAGAATTAGGCTGTGGGATTGAAAGTCGTAAGAATGTAAAGAGCCCAATTATAATTAAGCTGCCAAATATAAATTTGGCCTGCTGAAACCCAGCCTTTTATAGGGACCTGGACACAACTGAACAACAACCATTTTTTTGAGGATAAAGTCACTTAAACTTCACTTTATTTTCTTGTCTTGTAGTAATTATATGAGTCAGCCATGGAAAATCTCTAAGAAACCATGATAGATTTAGGAATACATTGCAGAAAACAACTTGAATGACAGGATGCATTGCATTAACTGGTCAAAGAACTACTTAGTTAAATAAAACTTGACAGTCTTGGAAAAATATCCTGAGAAATCAGCAAAGTTCTTGAGATGGAAACAGAGCTAGTTGGGCTAATAAAATTTTATGTGATTATAAATGTGCTCAGATTAAAGTGTCAGGTAGCTTTGTTGAGAAATAACTTTTGATTGGAAAGCCTCAGTAAACAGTCATACAAATTTTTGTTTTGAACTGCAAGTTTGGAGTGCATTAAAAATGGGGGCTAAAATAAGAACTAATATTTAAAGCTACTTACACCTTTAGCTGCTAATTAGGCTGACAAATTGGATTTTTTTTCAATCCTAGTTTCAGGGTCAGAAGGCCAGATGAGTATCTACTTAAAACACTTTAAATCATAATTTATTAAAAATATCTCTGCTATACATATCCTCAATATTTCTAAGTCTAAATAGATTCTTCTGTGTGCATATACATTTTGAAATATATATTTCCACAATAAGTACCATCTATTGCCTTTATAGGACTTTTACCTTCATAAAACGAAGTTTGCATTTGTTAGGTAAAAGACTTTCAAACAGAAAAGACTTTTAACAGAAAAGGCTTTTGCAGCTTCAAAACCTCATTTTATTGTTTTTAAAATATCAGCCACACCTACACTTCTTGCAAAATAAATATGTGAAATATAATTAGGAGAATACACCAAAGCTCTCCTCTGTTCAGTTGTCGTGGTTTATTTCTTTAAAGGAAAAAATTGCCTGGATGGAAGAAGTGGCTTCACTGAAGTCAGTGGCAAACATCCTTTTGACAGGAATATGACCAAGATTTCCGGAGAGTAAACTGTATTAAGGTAAGATGAGATTTTTTTGAAACAGCCTCAACCCCTAAACTGCATGCTTTTGAGTAGTCACCAAACCAAATCTGACAGCTTTGAAAATCTCATCCATAAATCACAACTGCCGCACAAACCCAACAAACCCATATAAACACATTTAAGTGAATGTCTCCCAGTGAAGACAGATCCAACCCCAAGTAAAAGCTTTGAGACCTGGGCATCTTCAGTAACTCATAAAAATTAGTCTCAGTTGCATGAACTATATTCTAGTAAGGTAATTATCTGAAAATACTGTGGGATGATACTCCCTTTCATCTCAGCACTTCATTGAGCCTCAGAAAGGATCCTTTATACTGATGGTTTATAACCTGGAGTTTCCTAAGGCTTTCTTTGAAAAATGGAGACTGCTGAAGTGTAGGAATCTCCTGCACTTTATTATTAAACACCTCTAGGTCTAAAGCACTAGATTTGAATTCAGGAAAAACATATATTCCAATAAAACGAATAAAACAAATAAAACATTCACTCTTTTGCCCAGATCTCAGCTTCCCCTTCTCTGATAATACCAAAAATTCAGGAGCTGGAGCCCATACAGAGTCAAGGGATGCTGTTAATTCTATACTCTTTCTTTGAGGCCATTCCACTCTGCAGAAAAGCCAAAACATTGAATGTGTTAGAGACTAAAAGCATGTGCAAGATTGACTAGACTAACAATTAGGGCATTTATCTGTCAAGGGAAATTCAAAGGTTCCTGTTTATGGTCTCACACTTCTGTTGTTCACCTGTACAGTCTTTCACAATTAGGGATAATAGGACAGGACTTCCTTAACCCAGGAGAAATTATAATAATTTCTAGCAAGTTAACATTAGCAAATTGTTTATGAGATTAGATATATTGTTCAGTTAATGAACCTTGTAGGCAGCAGACCCAGAATGAATACTGCTTAATGGGCATAGGTAAGTCCTGCTGATCATCTTCATGAAAGGTTCATGGTGATGTCAGCCCTCAAGTTAAAATAGATCTATGCATAATTTTTAGGACCTAAATGCCTAATGGGGAGGCACATCAGGGAGGATAATTCTCATAATTCTAAACCTGTTATGTGAACTATTCATAAGCAAAGCTGAGAGGCATAAAAGCACTTATTAGGAAGATTCTGTGAATAAACAGTAACAATGGCTATAGTTAACTGTCTCACTCTTCTCTTTTTTTTCTGTCAGGAGCCATTCTAATGATGCATTTTTTAATACATTTCGCTAAGACACTTCACAGTACAACTGCTGCTCTATGTTTCAACATCACATTAAGTGGCACCCCTTTTAAACTCTGACTTTTATGGTGCCCTAGATGTCCTGCTATTTAAAATATATTACTAAGTCTATTTCACAAAATCATAGAATCGTGGAATGGTTTGGATTCAAGAGACCTTCAAAGATCATCTAGACCAACTCATATGACATGCACAGCAATATCTTTCAATAGAACAGATTGTTCAAAGGCCCATCCAACCTGGCCTTGAAGACTTCCAGGGATGGGACATCCAAGATTTCTCTGGGCGGCCTGTGCCAGTGTTTAACCACTCTCATCGTAAAAAACTTTTTCCTTGCATCCAACCTAAACCTCTTTCAGTTTAAAACTGCAGCCCCTTGTCCTGTGACTACAGCCCCTTTTTAAAAGTCTCTCTCCATCTTCCTTATAGCTGCCTTTAAGTATTGAAAGCCATGCCTGGAGTTTTGCCTTCAACCCAAACAACATAAACAACCCAAATTTTCTCAGCCTTCTTTCAGAGTAGAGGTATTGCAGCCCTCTAATAATTTTTCTGGCCTTCCTCTGGGCTTGCTTTTGCAGGGCCATGACTTTCTTGTGCTGAGGATCCCAGAACTGAACATAGTACTGTGGGTGGTGTCTCACAAGAGTAGAAGGGAAAGAATCACTTCTCTCCACCTGCTAGCCACAGTTCTTTATACAAAGCCCAGGATCAGATTGGCTTTATGGCTACCAGCCAATAAAATTTGCTTTCAGCTTTTTGTCCGCTAGTATCCCCAAGCCGTCTTTAGAACTTCTCTCAATCAATTCACCCCCAGCCTGTATTGATTTCAGGGACTGCCCAAATTAGGTATAGGTGCTCACACTTTGTCTTGTTGAACCTAATGAATTTCACATGTACTCACTCCTCAAGCCTGTTCAGCTCTCTCTGGGCAGTATGCTATTCTTCAAGTGTATCAGCTGCAGCACCCAGCTTGGTGCCATCTGCAAACTTGCTGAGAGTGCACTCAATCCTACTCTCTGTTGTTAGTAAAAATACTGACCAGTACCAGTACCAATTCAGCTCCCTGAGGGATGTCACTTCTTACTGATCTCTGTTTGAACACTGAGCTGTTGACTAAAACTCTTTGGCTTCCAATCAACTCCTTATCCTTAACCTCTTTCTGATAAAGGTTTTGAGTGACTTAAGAATCTGGGTATCGAGAGAGGGAAATCCAGGTTATCAAGATTAATGAACCTTACTCAGTACTGTAATGATGAAGTAAAGTCAATTGGTTAACCCAATTAAATGATTTGACATTTTAACAACAGAGAATGCCAAAGGATATTTGCCTGAAAATATATTATAAATAGTGATATTATATATAAGTATAATTTGTGTGATTGCAGGAGTGGAGAGAGACAGAGACACAGTGAAAGAATTACACTTAACTGATTTTTTTGTATCATTCTTTCTATTTATTGAAGATCAGGCCTGTGAAAAGTGGAAATAAATCTCACCACCCTCATAGTGAAACAACTCTTGACTATCAGGGTGGTGAGACACTAGAACAGGTTGTCTAGACAAGTTCCCTGGAAGTGTTGAAGACCAGGTTGGACAGGGCTTTGAGCAGCCTGGTCTAGTGAAAGGTGTCCCTGCCCATGACAGGGAGGCTGGAACTAGATTATATTTAAGGTCGCTTCCAAACCAAATCATTCTGTTATTCTGTCTATGATCATTATCTACTTCACTGAATTGTTCCGTGAGAAGGTGAGAGTAAGGAAAATTAGGGACCCTTTTACCTTACTCTAGCTGTCTCGTTCAGGGAAAAAATATCACTTCTGAGGAAGCAACTTGAGTCTTTGAGCACAAGATGTAATTGTACTCAAATATTTGAAGAAAATTACTGTGAAATTGAGATGCAAACGTAGATGTGTATCATGAAAACACATGTGGGAATGTTTTGTGTCAGCTTCATCATGCAAATGCTATTATTTAAATCAAATGATTTTATACAGTTTTAATATGCATGAATGTATATCTGCATTTTGTGGTTTGCATCTTTATCTACAACAGTTATGAGCTGGTATAACAAGATCTTGAAGTTAGGACACAAAATTCATATTTAAGCTTTCAAGAACTAGTCTTAGTTTTCAAGAAATGTTCCTTGCACACAAAGTAGTAAAAGATGCTGGCTCCTCACATCAAGTATGTAGGAATCTAAGTAGCATTTTATGTGAAGTATTTGTAAAGCATTTTATGCAAAGTAAATTTTAAAAATTTGTCTCTTTTAGAACAAAATGAATTGTATGCTGAAATCAGTCCCTCATGCTTAGATTCCACTGTTTAAAACCACTGAGATAAGAAAATCAAACCTAAGTAATATCCATACAAGGAAGCTCATGTTCTGTGAAAAGGTTGTTATTAACATGATCATATGATTTATTTAGAGCAGCATGTCTTTATTTTCCATCCTCTCTGTTCAACTATGTTTCCATCTTTTATTCTATGGTGTCTTAATAAGAATTTTTGTCTGGATTTTCCTGCACCACCCATCACCACTGGATTTGAGAATAAAAATCTTTTTTAGTGTATTACCCTAACTTTTCTGTTAATAAAGATGCTCTATTTTGCCACAGGTACAATAAGAGTGAAAATGTTCTGCAAGATCAGGCCCCTAATTTGACAGTTCTAGTATCTGTTATTTGCAGAACACTTAGCACTGAATGGCACTTCTTATGTCCAAACCAGCTTCCCCTCATTGCTGTTTATAACTGACTGAGTAGCATGTCCATCAATTAGATATCAGGTCATCAAGCTGAGCATTCATAAAATAAGAAATGCATAATAGTAACCATCTGTGAAGAGACAGATTAACTGACTTGGCATAGGAATTTTCCATAGAATCATTCATTTGCTTTGACTAATGAGACCTTTTCTCATTGCTTGCAATCACATTAGTCACTCAGTACACTTTCTAAATTCAGCAACAAGCAAGAATCTGCAATCAACAGCCTTCTTTACCACATAATGCTGACTTCATATCACAGGAGATTTAGTCTTTGAATCCAATGAAGGAAAATGAAAAAGAAATGGAAAAATTGTGTGCGATCATGACAAGGAAGACCATGTAAAGGAAACCTCAGTTCTGTTATATTGTAACAGAGTATAATATCTTGACATTTTAAGAGCGTGATGGCTGAAAAATCTCTACTTTGATGTACTTTGTATGGATAAACAACATTTCTTAGTTTCCTTAAAAAGCAAGATGAAAAACACAGTTGTAATAAAATTGATACCCATTTTTAGGCACAGAACTTAGGAGATATGAATCACCTTTTACAGGTTTCTGTAGTCTCTCACTCTCTGTTATTTAGGAAGATTGAAGAAGCTGGTTTCTAACTTAAGTGCCTTGGTTAAATCCCTGAAGATTTAACCCTATTTTTCAAAAACTGATACATATGTACAGTCTTCTGTTACAGAACTGATGAGACAGGATTCTGTGATTCTATGACATGTCTAAAAATGAGACAACTAAATAATATGGTACGTTCAAGCACATACTTGTCTCCCACAGAGCCCCACAAATCTTATTTGCCAAAAGCTTTCACTCTCTTGTCCAAACAATGAGCACTGTCTGAAAGCTTGATCTCACCAGGCAAAGACACAGTGCAGAGAAGGAAAAGAAAAGCAATCTGATATGAAATGTAAGGATAGTAGGGAGTAAATGAAAGTCAGATAATGAGGTCCTGGCAAACTATGGCAAATATCCCATGGGAAAAAAGATTAAATCTTGCATTGCAAAGAGATAAATATTTAATTCCTCTGAGCCTACATGATCCCAGAGAGAAACAGTTCTTGCCACAGGTCTCATTGCATAGTCTCATCCCAGGCTATATTAAGACAAAGTTATCTGACTTCAAAAATGGGTGGAGACAAATGTAAGCAAGCATAAAATAATTCAGCTGGCAATACAGTCACTCTTTTCTTGCTTCCTTGTACAAAGTTACAGGTCACAGCAAAACACATATAAACATAGCCATGAGCTTTTTCCTTTTGTTCTAAGAGAATCTCTCCTTAAATGACTGTCCAGAGACAAAGCATGTTTTTATTTCAGATATAAGGTGGAGGAATCTCAGAACAAGGTTTATACCTGATTATGCTCAGGCTGCATAAGTCCTTAAGGAAGCCCAGGATTTCAGCCCTGGTGTTCAAAGACTATTGCAGCAGCCTGTAGATCTGGGTGCCCATAACAGGGTGTAGGACTCTCTGGTCTCCTGAAACTGTCCTTCGGGCATGGGGGTTTGTGCAGCTCAGTAGTGAATTTCAGGCTGGACTAACTAGTGAGGTCCTCATCTGGAATAGCAAAGGTAAGAACCAGTGACTAGGGGAGGGGGCCAGGATCCAGGCATGGAGATCTGATGGATCTCCAGGAGTGAACTCATGGAGAGTGAGCTTGTATGTATGGGCCCCATGAATCTGTGAGTGTTGTAGCCTCAGAGAGCATGGATATGTGCAAGTGTCAATGATGAACCTCAGCCAGAGAGAAGGACCAAGGCTAGGATTTCTGTGGTTTTGGTAGTGCTGCGGGGTTCTGTGCTGCATCAGCAAAGCACCTGTTCTGCTCTGTATAGCTGGCTATGCTAATGTCCTCTGTGTGTTGTGTGAGTTGTGTGTATTTACCTCCTAGAGTTCATCTTCAGTATCAGGCTGGACTTGCAGAGGGGAGTGAAACAGCACACATCAGGCTGGCATGGGCAAGATCTCTGGGTCTGCAAGTGCAGCAGGTTCATTTCTCCCAGGCCAGGAAGAAGGGACCCACAGGTTCCTGAACAGCGCTGCATTCAGCTACTCCTTAACAAAGACAGCCAATAAAGGTGCCAGGGAAAGAGTGAGATGCTGGTCTATGGGCTAGCAAATCCCACAGTGATGGCCATAGCATAAGAAGGAAGGTTGTTTAGTGTCTGTTGTTTCCAGGAAATGTTTGTTGTGTTTCAAAAAAAAGGCACACTCCAAGCAATGAGGCTTTTGAGGATATTCCTGTCATCACACCAATTTTGATACCTATTGAGGAAGATTCTGGTTTTAGATGCAATGGGTCTGCGAGAGTTTCTCTTCTTGTTGATTGTGGCCAGCTTGTAGAGGATCCTGAGGGGGATTAATTGTAGAAGAAGCTATGTGTTTTTCCCTTTCTTAAATGTTCTTATGAAGATTTTGAAATAGAAGAAGGCTGTCTGGACAAAATAATCAGTATGCACAAGAATGAATTCATGCAACAAAATGCAGAAACATTTACCATTAGAAACAATCATTCTGCTTCAGGATTTTCATACCTGAGATAATTCTTAAAGGGGAGCCAATCAACTAAAATCCATAATGCTAATGAAAATGAAAATCAGTTACATAATAGATGTATATTCTTACAGCCCATTACAATTTCCTGATGATACCTTCCCATGACAAAAGTCCTAATAAATTTTTCAGTTTCACTGAGTCTTATGAACTCAATCACTGTATATATAAATATGTATAATCAAAACTGGAATTTTATAAGAGTAACATTGTATGTTCCAAATTTAGCTTTTTGTGACACTTGATGGAAAGATACAGAGCTTAAAAGCTTGCCAATTTTTCTAGGCATATTAGCTGGTCCAATAAAAGGTGGCACCTAACACCATAAAACTCACCAGCACTTTAGAACATCCACCTGTTACAGTCCTGTTAGTTCTTCACATTTTCCTATGAATTTTCTCAAACTCAGGCATGCTTCTTAAACCTCAGCCAGAGGCCTTGTGACAATCTTAACATTTTTCTAAAAGACTGAATTTAGCCTTCATCAAAATGTTCCCAAAACCTGGATTTTAAAAAGATAACTCAGTATCAATCTGTGGAAGATTTCTTTAATTTTTACTTTGTGTTTGGCAGCTGTGCTATAACAAAATTCACTGTCTGAGGGTTACATCAGACTTGCTCAACTGCAGTCCTCGGGAGTGGGACACCCCTTATTTTAGTTCTCCTTTCAGTAAACCTCATAGCCTGCACATTCAAGTGTTTATTGTTGGCTCCAATTGATCCATTTTCCCCTTGATAAATGTAACAACCATTTTACTTCTGGAGTACAGAAATAATTATGTTTAGACATGGGAATTGTTGCCTGCGGGTTTTTTAGCATCTTTGTTCTCTGTCTTTGGAGTCTACAGGCCATATGGCTGATTGCATCAGTCTTCAGGACTGAGAAAAGAGCTGAGAATAGTTCTTGTGGAAAAGGTTCATACAACTCCTGTAAGCTGCCTCTAAGAGGTCATCATTTATCTTTATGTATTTTTAGGCAGGCTTCTGCAGGTGAATAAGAGCCAGTCCTACTTAAATTCTGAGCTGACTGGAAGTGGTGTGGATGTGTTACTGCATGGCTGAGCCTTAGTAAACATACCCTCTCTTCATCAGGATTTAGCACTACAGCAAGCACTATGGTAACTGCATAGTATAAGCATCCATCTGCCTGGACTAAGCAACCTCTTTGTAAACCAACCCAAGGACTCAGATATTACAATTTGTACCCAAAGTTAGTTCACATCTATCCATTCATAAATTTATTTCTGTTGTTTATTTTTTATCTGCTGGTGGAAATTACATACTCCAGTATAGTCAGTGGTCTAAGGTTCATGGGCCTTGATTTCAGTGCCTTCCTATGCCACAGATTTTTATGTGGTCTTGGTCAGGTTATTGCCTTTCGGTTCCTCTAGATAGTGGAGAGAGTAATTTGAGTCTACTTCCCAAGGGAGGAAGACAATTTAGGGTTTGTGAAGGTTTCAGGTACTAATGTGAGGGAATTCTCATCATTTAACTGACTTTTGTACACTTCTGTTAGTATCATTCTGAAGAATGTATATTTTAGGTTGTCAAAAGTAACAGAAAGGAAAAGAGAACAAACTAATGTTAAACTAATCTTTAGAAGAAAATGATTGATCATGATAGTAAACTGTATAAAGGTGCCTCAGCAGTGGACTTCTTCCTCGTATGCAGGGATGAGTGGCGCATGACCTAGGAGGACAATGTGATACAAATCTGTATCACAAATTTGTATCCCAATTCTGTGTGATGCATTGGACAATGGGGAAGTAGTGGGATGTCAGAGGCTGAAATTCTTTTGCTTCTTTAATTCTGTACTGTATATGAAAGCCTCTTCCTGAGTGGAAGTAGCCTGGGTTAAAATGCTCGTTTAATAAAACTTTACTTCTTTTTTATTACATTGGACAGTGTTAAACGTCATTGTATTGCATACATAACTGTTTGTTTAGGTTTTTTTAAGGGTGAGGATGTATTATTTAACTATTTGTTTTTTTCCAGTAAAAAAACATGTGCATATATGTATAGGTAAGTAACTCTCTTAGTTTGAAAGCATTCGTAGTTAATCCATCCTCTATTATTTGTAAAGATAAGAAAAATTCTCATCTATGGAAATTACTTCTTAAGGATAACGCTTTAATACAGTACTTCCTGCTCCTTGAAAGTACAACTTGCTACCAATCACAGCTTCCTCGGTTTTATTTTTGTTCCCACAAGAATAGTAGAATCCAGCTTTTTTTTTTTTTTTTTTGTGTAGTCACATAGCAGAGTTAGATGCAGTATCCTGCTAAATTGAATAAAATTGGTGCATATCTTCTGTCCTTTTAAGACTCTCAAAAGAAGAGAGTGCCTGTCAGTGTGCCTGTGAATTACTGTGATTTTACTTCTCATTAATGGATTTTGTTCAGTTGTTAATTTAAATTCTGTAATTACTGTCTTCATTTTCTTTTCCAATGAAAAATAATATTAAAACAATTTTCCTAAGACAAGTTTTCTCTCCTCTCTTTTGATTTGTGGCAAATAAAGTGATACTTTTTTTCACCTATTCCTTTAAACAATGTCTTTTGTGACTTCAGCTCCATTTTCTTCCTTTTGTCTCTTCTTCTTTTACCGTATGTTTTATTCTCTATCTGTGCACTCCTGCTAAGACTTCTTCATCTTTGTTACTGGGTCATCCATCACAGCTGCCAGCTATTCCACCTTTATTTTGGCAGCCAGCCTCCACCCCCTCCCCTTCTATTATTAGATACTTTTTCCTTCTCAAGTACCAGGCACTCTCCACATCTAATGGCTAATGTACTCAACAGAAGAAAACATTATTATGGCTTAGATTACTTTCCTGCAAAAGAAAGTAAGCATTATAAGCCCCAGACATTGCTGTTTATTCCCATAGTTGAATTCCTACCATAGTATGTTATTAAAATAAACCCAAACAATAATTGCAGTATACTTTTTAGAAGATTAAAAATATAAAATAATAACAGAGAAAACTGCATCTATACAGGTGCAGTTATTTTTGATCAAATGGTTGCTTGCATTCCCACAGACAGAATAGGCATTCCATTTGTTGTCCACTCAAATCCTGTTATTAGATGTTGAATCCAAAATCAAAGTCTTCAAAACAGCACTAAAATTCAATGTGATAAAATTACTACAACAAAAAAGACAAAAGGGGGATTTTTCTGTGGCAGCCAGACAACAGATTTAAAGCTCAAAGTGTAATAATTTGAAAATGTAGCATCATTTAGAAGCAGATATAACTCATAGTCTTCCTTGCTGCCAGTGGCAAGCTGACGGTTGTTATATTGCACCACAGGTTAAAACTGCATTTTTACCCTCCTTCCTCCCTTGAAAAAATTGTCTAACATCAGGAGCAGTTCCATTTAGTTTACATCCTTTTGGCTGTCAGCCTTAAGAAACTGGCAACTCTTACCAAGTGTATCCTACCCAAGAAAAAATGAAATATGTGCTTTATCATCTGCCGGCAGACCTCAGGACCTTTGCTACTTTTCCATACGCATCAGGAGGGGGAAAAAAAAAAGTCCTTCAGAGTAATTCATATTGGGTGCCAATAAGGTATAAGTTCTAAATTTTCACTCTGGTGATCTAAAAAAATGTGTGTCAAAGATCTGTGTTTCCATAATCTGTATATTTTTAAAAAGTTGCCTTTTTAAAAAGTTGCCTCTAGCTTCCCATAACTTCATATAACCAGTTTTAGTTCAAGTCTGACATTCAGCCTCCTGCTGCTTAAATTGAGATGAAAATCACTTTGATACTTTTTTATTTTTGTCCACTGGTGGAAGATCGGGGAAGATATAATTACATTGCCAACATTTAATGTTCTGTTTCTAATTTACCAGCTACTTAACTGCACCCATTTTTCATTAACTTTATTAACATTTTTTAAATAGCAAACAACAAAAGAAAAACTGCAAGTGTTTCCAATATTGCTTACTTTTTTTTATCAAAGTTAACCTGTTCTCTCGAAAATGTTATTTGTCATTGTTCTTTTATGAAATTAGGGAGTCCGAGAAATATATTAACCTTTGAAACTCTGGGTAGCAAGATCTTTCTATCACCATGGCTTGACACAGATTTCTTTATACAAAGAAATAAGAAGTAATGCATATCCTCTTAAATAGCTCTGCATAAATCTTAAACATGAGGAAAGCTCAATATGGAAACAAACCTAAGAAAAATTTAATTTCCTGGTGGCAAGATTAGAAAGACTGTTTCAAAACAAGCATCTAAGGGGCATGCAACACACCTGAACCAAATCTCAGCTCTTACCTAAGATTTCTCTGGGACATTTTTCTCAACCCAGGACAGCTCAGTGATAGCATATGCCTACAGTGTTGCCCTTAGAGATAGGTAGGACAAATGTTTAGGCTCTCTTCTCCCTCTTTGTCCCACTTTAACATTGTGATGTCACTGTATGCAAATAAATGTTGAGAGCAGTTCCTGAAGATCTCCACCGCTTCTAGCTCTCTCTTAACCACAGTAGCATGCAGCGCCACTTCACCATGTCAGTCATTAGATTATCTCTGGTGCTTACAAGAATCCAAGTTAAAACACAGTTTCAAGTCCTTTCAGGATTACAAAAAGGTTCAATATTTTAATATTGAAATATGTTCAATTTTTCTATGCTCAGATTTGTTTGCTGTTTAAGCAATCTATTGAATTACCATATAACCTGATTTTCCCTTCCTTCATTACGATTTTCATTGAGAAATTTTTCCTAGTCTCATGACAATTCACAAACTACATCTCAAAAAATATCAGTAAGATAAAATAGCTGACATTGCTATTTAAATAAAATTGCAAATTGTTGATAATACTATAATATTACAATATGTTGCTGAGATTAAAGACCTCTTTATAATATAGTAATAATATTGTTGATTGATTTTGGATTTAGCACACCCCTTTTGCTTTGCAACTTTTTCTGCTTTATAAGTTTAGCCTGCCACAGAAAGCTTTATGAGCAAAGAGATTCTGAGTCTGTCACTTCCAAAAGTAGTTTTGGTTTGCAAGTTTAGCCTGGTAAGACTTAAAAGATAGCCTTATATAACTTTTTTTCTATTAAATTAGCTTTTGGATTGGAAACAAGTTGGCTATATCTTTACAGTAAAACTGTCTTTGCACTGTCATTATAGCTATTAGAATATATTCCAATGACCTTTCATTAATATTAATCTTGCAAAGGAAAAGCTGAATTTTATGAACAGTATTGGAACACAGTTGCAAGGTACCCTAGAGGACTGGTAAAAATTAAACATGAATGAAGCATTCCTCAAGATTACATGAATTCCTTGTATATACCAGTACTATATTAAGTGTCCCAGGTCAGGTAAAGAGAAATCAATGAGTCATGAAACTTGTAAGCTGGTACTCAGACCAACCAGAAAAACATCCCTCACTTTTCTCTGTCAAGAGAAAAAAATGTTGGTTCAGGCGCCTTTGTACTGAATCTATGCAGAACACTGACGCATGGGCTGAAGAAGTTCTGACAAGTTGAAGATGCTTAGGAAATTCAGACCTTCGTCATGCTTACAGCGTATCTAAATATATGACTATATATGTGTTTGTGCCTGTGTGTATATCATATGGACAAATGAAGGTTCATTCCCCTCATTTTTGGCATTTTGCTTTGGGTTCTGTTACAGTGGTTTGTTACAGTGCTCTCAGAGAAGTCAATAAGTGGTTTTGGGTTTAGTTTGGTTTAATATGCAAACAGACAACATGATTTAAACTCTGGCAGTTCATTAAATTTCCCTAAAGATTCATGTAAAAACATTTTCTTCTTCTCAGCCTCTCTTATATGTTTGACATGACAAAATAATGTATAGCTTTATTATGCACATTTTACTAGAGCAGTGTAAATCTCCTTGTTAGAAAACACATAGAGCTGCTTGATTGTCTCATTCAAGAATTCTTTAAGCAACAACTTTATGTTAAGCTGGAAGCTTAAGTGTATAAATAATTTGTGCAGTTCTGTGGCACAGATAAATTAACATTGCTGCTGTCCTTGGTAATTTTCTGAGACCTCTCACTGTGCCGTTTTTATGGAAATCTAAATTGCTCATATGGTCCTGTTTTTATTGTACATTTTTAAAGTAAATTGCACTCTCTTTGAAAGCAGACAGATTGGAACATATGGACTTCTTTTTTTTGATTTTTTTTTTTCCTTTTATAAAATCTTATAAGTAATAGATGAAAATAAAATTCTTGAATCTGACCTACTGCCATGATTTGCTCAGATGATGAGATGAAGGAAGGTATCAAATTGTTCTTCAGTCCCACTCTGTCTTCTTTTCATTTTGCACTGAGAAAGCCAACCAAGTTGTTAACAAATGCAAACTGTTATAGTATTTTCTTTTATGTTTTATTCATTTTCTGATGTGGAAATTTGGGCCACTAGAAACCAGACTGAGATCACTGCATTTAAACTTGAAGCATGAAACAGCCTTCTGAAAGTAATCTCTTATTTAATAGTTTGAACTTAGTATTGGAAAGCTGATGTCTACTTTTAGAAATCTGACCGCTACCTCTGAAGCAGTCATATGAAATCTCTGATTTAAAATATAAAAGCATTTCCAGATATAAGACTGTTAAGGAGTAGTCTAACCCTATGTGATTCAGCCTTTGAATACCTATGTCATGTCTCCAGCCACCATTTAGAATACAGTTGTTATTAATGAAGTGTCACTACTTCTTAAAAGAAGCAGCTGGTGAAGCGACATTTTTTTTCCTCATTTTTTAAGATCTATCCTTATCCTTCGCTGAAAAAAAATAGATAAGAATTAATTAAGCATGATTAAATACTATCTCACTTCAAGATAATCTTTGCCAGTTGCTTATCCGTTCTCCAGATGTGAGGCAGAGAGCAGATGTTTCTCTCGGATCAGACTGACAAAGCCTGCAGGGATTATTTTTTTGAAGTCTGCCTTTTTTTAAGTGATACATTTCCTAGAATCATCTGAGGACCTGGCTGTGAAGCAGATGATCTTCAGACTCTCATATTCTCCTTTTCAAGGCACATTTTGGCTTTGGCTTCTGCTCTTTTGTGGTAGGACTTTTGTTTACTACAGGAGGGGAGGAGTTCCCTGGCCCAAGGTGTGTGAAGCTGTCACCCTATAAACCAGGGATCACAAATGACTGCAGTTACTGGCTTAGGATGACACCTCCCAGACCTGTGTTCTTAATTATATAAAAAGTCAAGAACTCTCCTCTGAGCTTTGTGAAGATTTTAAAACTTTGTATATGTGCTTTGAAGGATACAGGCTCTTCAGAAACCACAGGCTTGGGAGACAGGAAAGTGTGTTACGCTCTCTATTGAAATATAGGTAGTATCTGATGGGCTGGAAATTACTTGCATTCGCCTCCTGAAGCGATTTATAATTTAAGGTTGCTATGATTAACTTTTTTCAATAGCAATGTGTTTATTGGTGTTTTCTTTTTTAGCACCCAGACCTAGTGTACTGTCTAGTGCAAAATGACTTGCCAATATGAATTGCTTTTCTGTAAGTTGTATTAGTTATAAGACGACGTGCCAGCCAACTTAAAGTACAGGTAATCACATATACAACAGAAATACTGAAGACTGTAGTGCAAGAAATGCCTTTTATTACTCACTGCAAGAAAGCAGCACTTGTCTGTTTTGCTCCTGAGGTCCTTAAGGCTAGTTGTAAGACAGTTGCTAAACTGTTTTGACAGTCTGTGGAAAATCTCATCTTAATCAATAGTTTTGGTCTCTGGATGTGAAGACATACCAAGACTTTTGCACAGCAACTTGCAGACTGAATTATTTGTTTTCTATCCCATTTCATCTGCCTGTGTGCCAAGGTCCCTTTCCAAGGTTAGAACTGCAGCTCTTAGAGCATCAGCTCTACGCTGTTCATGAGCTCACCAAGTCAAGTCTCTCCATGCCATGTACAAGCAGTGGGATTTGGAGAGATAATTTCAGTGCTATAAGCAGCTATGGCTGCCCAGAAATCCTTTCAAGCACTCCAGCTTTAGCTCTTGAATAACACACCATGAATATCTGCCCAAAGAGCATATGTCACTGTATTAAGACTATCTATCTAAGCAAAAAGTGAAAAATCTATCATCCATAACTTACTCCCCCTTTCCCTTAAATATCTACATTGAGTGACTGTGGTTTTTAGGCCTTTTGCTTTTTTGTTTTAAGAATGAAAAATGTAGGTTTTTAAAGATAATGAACATTTTGAAAACATTAGAGTCTACAATAACCTTAAAGAGCATACTCCCAATTACTGTAAAATGTCTTAAGTTTCCCTTCCTGCCTGAGCCTTTTACATCAGCTGGGAGAGAAGTGGAGGAGAGAAAGAGTGAAAGTGCTACTGAAAACATTTAAACTTCCATCAAAAATGGCATTATATTCATGAGATGAGCATGCTCTTTTGTGAGCATCAGCATAAAGAAATTGCAAGTGCTAGAAACCTCCAGGGTTGCAAAATGCACTTTCCTGTATGGTCATTCTGTAATGGCATGTTTTCACAGATGGGTCTTACTTTTAGACAGCAGCACACCCAAGGAATCAATGAAGTAAAGAAAAAAACCAAAAAACCCCACAAAAATAAAACCAACGAGTGATATTCTAAATAAATTTATTTTCAGGACCTAGCTCTTAGTTGGTTTAAAAAAAAAGAAATAAAAACTCTATTTGTCATAAACTTAATATTATTACTGGATCATGGTTCAATCCAAGTCACGGACAAGCTTTTGAACCCCATTATCTTTAAATTCTTCTCTCATTCTCACTTGTGCAACTACATCAAATAAAACAGGGTCATGTGGACATATTTTCTATTACAAAGTCTAAATGTATGAGTAGAAAACAAAATATCTCAGTGCATTTGAGGACAAATATAATCTGTAGAGTCTTTAATGTCTGCTGGTTCTTAATGTAGTATTTACAGGCTGAAATCTTGATATTTCTTTCTGCTTAACTGCACCCACTTAAATATATTTAATTTATCCACAAAATCTTTTCCAGATTACATGGTAAACTCCAAAGTCAAAAAAAGTCTGAAGGCTAAAGCTATACTAATCCATGGAAGGGGGGAAAAAAAAGTGTTCTTTTATATTTTAAGGGGAAAAGATTTCTGACCACAAAAGGCTAAAGTTATAAAGTCTCAGGCATGTTAATTCATTCAGGTCATGAAGATACAGTTGGCAGTGATGTCTCAGTGCAAAAGATCGTTTTAATGGTAGATAGGATTGCAGTGTCGGAGATTTTCTACGTTCTTTAAGCAGTTCTACTTTAAACGTTAGTAAAGATAAATTTTACATCTACCTTATCTGTTGATCTTTATATGTTATTCTTTTGTCTAATAAAAAGTCAATATGACCAGTGTTCCAGTGGTTGAGAATTACTTATGTTAAATTATTTTTACTTCCAACTCTGAATTTAGTAGTTTATAATATGTTAATTATCTCTTCACAACTGCAAAACTGCGTGAGACAAACTTTTTATTGGTTCTTCTATTGACAAAAATGCACTACAGATGCTTCATATTTTAATGGTGTTTTAATGATGGTTATAGTAGTTAGCATGCAATGAATTTATATTCAAAGCGTATTACCTTAACAGTATAATTAATAAGCACACAAATATACTTGGTGAAGAGTCTTTCAGATTCCTGTAGGAACAGCCACTTGCAAATTGCAGCATACTAAACCAGAACTTTCTTGTTTCTGCTTGTCATGCATGGAATGGTATTTTCATAATAAACTTCAACTAAATTTCAATTCCAGTTCAGTTTATCCCTTTTATATTTATCAAAATTCCTCAGCACATTCTTAACCATAGATTCAGTTTTAAATATTACAAAAACAGGCCTCTGCCTTCTCCATGACACTTTTTACAAAACTAGCATATAAGACGCCTACAAAGTCCAGTGTATCACAGCCCAATTTCCTCTGGAGGTTATCCACAGACAGCAGTTTTGGCCTCCTGTTGAGAAATTTGATGACCTCCAGATGTCCTGCACCATTCTGTGAGCCTTTGAAATACGAGAACACTAATGTGTAAGTGCCCTTATGAAAGTGAGAACAAATGTAATTAAAATTCCTGATTTTTTCATTTTGGTTTTGGACTTTCTTATGGCTGGGCCATCTGTAAGATCTCTCTATGTGAACTCACTGAGCTGTTCAAAACATAAGAGTTTCCACAGTAACATCTCCCTCAGAGCAAGCAGAGATGTATTTTCTCAGCATGGCTGACTATTTCACTAGATGTTTCTCAGTCTAATTCCCAACGTGAAGCTTCTGTTGAGTTTGTTTGGATACTGTCAGGTTCAACAGCTGGCATACTCAAAGATGCATCAACTTCCCCCCTCTTCCCCTGAAATGCTGGCTTCTCCTCATCACATTAGCATCACTCTCTTTGGAAGCCTGAATAAAAAAGGAAGCTACTCAAAAGTAGCTTTTGAGAGAAGCTACTCAAAAGTATCATTGATAAATTTGTTTTAAGAGAGATAATGGTGCTGTCTAACTTGTTTATTATTGCCAACAGCAACTCATGCCTAGGAATGGGAACTTGAACATTTAAAATTACTAAGGATTGCCTTATTAACTGTCAAACAGGTGGCAATGGAATAGAATAGTTTATGTTTTGTTATAGCTTTAATCAATGATTTATTTGAATGAATTCAGGGCAGTAGGCAAGACTCATTTATTTCCTTTAGCATTTGATTAACTGGCTTTGCTTGGTTCTCTTTTTGTGATTTAATTTTCCATAATCAGAGCACTTAGCTGTCAGGAAGACAGGTAACTATAGAAACTAGAAAACTAAATGAAAAAAACAGTCACTTGGGCTTATCTGTGCATCCCTGTGACATCTAGTCTCATGAAGCACTGCCTAATCCAGGACAAAGAACCTGGAAAGGTGAAGTGCTCCAGAGAAGGCGCAGTGTACATTGTTTCTCAAAGCTACTGCTTCATGATACTTGAGAAATACGGTGTATTATTACCCAAAGTTTGAGGCTTCTTTTGAAAGAACAGGTGGCCAAGTAACTTAAAAATAGAATGAAAATGGAAAACAGGATTCTTGCATACCACAGGAGGCTTTTGACTTGCATTATTTCTTCATTTTCATCAAAATAGTGTTTTCCAACCTCACCAAGTCAGGAGCTTTTTATTTTAAAGGAAGAGAGAGGATGACTTTTGTTTCTCAAAGGCCTTCATTCTAGTGGAAGGGGAAGAATTACTCTCCTTTCGATATAGCTTCTGAAATGAAAATCTTAACATTGGCTAGGGACCTTGAAGGCTGAAAGATCTATGTCAGTGACTCTTTAGAGCTTATTGAATTTGAATAGTCTCAGTGAAATATTTTCAATTTGATGAATGATAAGAACGCTTGTTGAGAATTGGTTTTGGTACATTCTACTGGGACTGACGTTCTTATCAGATGGATGTTCTTTTTATTCTGAGTTTTTGAAGGACATGAAAAAAATAGTACTAAGAACACTAGGCATAAATTTCTATAATTGTTGACGAAGTAGACTGTTTTAAATAAAGATACATTTTTTTCATCCACATGCTCTTACTGGTATTTGTGTTCATATTGCGCTAACTTTTATGGAGGTTGGGACTCCACTGTGTTACATAGTACAAATATATATATTCAGAAACATCATTTTGTAAGATGAAAAGAAGCAATTTATGGTAGTATTAATACAGCATTGCAGGAAATTTCTTCTTTTACTTCTGAGATGGCCATCTTAGCAAAAGTTTATCAGAAAGAACAGATACAAACATGTATACAGCCTTTTTGGAACCTGACCAAGCTGAAGTATGAATTACCATAGCCCTACAGACTGAACTTATCTGTTACTCTTCTGTCTCCATAGTATGGGACCTGCTGTTGTAATGCTATTCATCATGATTCAGCTCCTTTCTATGAAATCATAGAATCACAGAATAGTTAGAGTTGGAAGGGACCTTAAGATCATCCAGTTCCAACCCCCCTGCCATGGGCAGGGACACCTCCTGCTAAACCATGCCACCCACCCAAGGCTCTGTCCAACTTGGACTTGAACACTGCCAGGGATGGAGCATTCACAACTTCCTTGAGCAACCCATTCCAGTGCCATGTAATTCACAGTGCCATCTGTAATTTTTGCTCAGATTTCCCTGTAAGGACATTCACTGCATTTTAATTATGCCACCTATGACAAAACCACTATCTGCAAAATAGTCTGGTGGATCACACAGCAAAATCATCCTAGGCTATATGTTGGTCTGTTAAGGTTTTACAAGAAACCTTGTAAACTGTTTCTGTATGTAACAGATGGCTATTTCTAGATATCTGTGTTATGATTCTGAGGGGAGAAGGGTATGGATTTTTTATGAACTTCTTTTCCCCTATCTGTGTTTCTAGTGAAGCAGCTTGCAAGGGGAACATGGAAGATTATCTCAGAAAACCCTACATACAGATTGACTGGGCAGAATTAAAGCCCTTTAAAACTGATTTGAAACTACTGCTGGAACATCCAAAACTGAAGAAACAACTTTCAATAGAGGGAAGATGAGAAAGGGTTGACTGAGGCTTCGTCTGCCTTTGATATACAAGCTCAAACTCAAGCTTTATTTTGAACAGAAGAATGGCTCCAGCAAATTCTGCTGACAGAAGCATGTGCTGTGTATGAGTCTTTCCTCTGATCCATCAGTAATACTCTCCTCTGGTTCCCGTCCTGTGCAGCTGGTTCCTTTGCTTCACACTTGTTCCAGGTTCAGAGATAGTTGTGCGGTGCATGTGATCAGTGGATTGGCTTTCAGCACACAGCAGCTACTGCATTCACCTCCAAGATAGTGTAGTAGAATAGATGTTGCCTTGCAGTCTGTGCAGGGTATACAAGGGAATTATTTATTTTTTAAATGGACTACATTGGTCAAATATTGTATTATTAATGGATTTTAAAGCTAGCCAATGAGGCAGAGGACTGAGTTAATAAAAATCATTGAGTGACTCTGACTAAGGATTCTGAATGCCTTGTGAGCAAGAGCTGGACAGAACTTTACAGCTGTGCTGGAAGGATACTTCATTTTGTCTTTAGGTTTCCATGTAGTGTTTATTTGTATGAGTTTTATACAGCAGGATGTTTGTTCACTCAGTTTAATTTCTCATTTTTTTCTCTTTGAAGCAGGTTGAGTTGAATATTATTTCAATTTCAGGTGAAAAGAAATTAGTAAGAAAGATTCTTCACATGCTGAAGAAAGATAAAGACAGTAAGTCAAAGACAAATGGAACAGTAAATTCACACATAATGTATTGATACTGTAGTTTTCAGGTAAAGGTGAAGCCTGCAGAATGAAAAATTGATTTATATAATACCATGTCAAGCTGTAGGTGAACTACAGATAAAACCTCATTAATATAAACATATGACAGAGAGGATACATTTACTCCTGTGTTTTTAATGATAGGGTTTCCACAGTTAGAAAATGAGCAAATGACAGTCAAAAATAGACATAGTAAACAGATTTATATGAAATAGATTTAGTCAGAAGCATTCTTTCACCAGTAGAACAAGTTTATTCCACTAGCAAGAGCTCACTCACATTTATTATGTGTAAAATGTTATACTATCAAGATGCTCTGCACCAGGCATTCATTTACATTTTCTTTTTAACAAAAATTCTTTTCCAAACGTATAGCATTACAGATTGGAAGAAATATCAGTCAGTAGTAATACTTTACAAATCAAATCTGGTAGGGCAAAGCAGCTGAGCAGCATGTGTCTCACTCCATGGCATGTAAAATTACTCGCATGCAACAGTTGAGTTGCAAACATTTCAGTTTGTTAAGAGAGATGAAAAAACTTCAGTAACATGTAACGTACAGGCTTACTACATTACAGCAATACTTGGCACTCTCATGCTTAACTTCATGGCAGTGAAGAAGTGAGATGACATAATTAAAGCACAAATAGCTGACCAAAGTCCTGGCTAATGCACAATTGAGAAAACTTCAGAATTTGTTTAATTGGATTATATACTCATCTTCTCTTTCAAATTTCTGCAGGCTTAGGATATGAAGTAAAGTTACAGATCTTTTAATAAAGCATTTCAAACATGCATAGCTGTATTTTCCACTTTGCAAACCAAGTGTTAAGTACTGGTGAATTTTAGTTCAGCTCACGAATTCAGGAACACTTATATTAGAAAGGATTCCACTGCCTGTCAGTGAAAAGGAAATCTTGTCAACTCTTCCTAGTGGTAAGAAAATACATGGATTTCCAGTTCGTTCTTTTTACTCTTCTGTAATTCCATAAATACTAATAAATACTTTCTGGTATGATCCCAGGAAGTTTCCAAGATGCAAGAGAAAGCTCTTCAAATAATAACTGAAACTGACTTTACAAAGATGAAGCAATAAAATGTATTTGGGATGGTAAACTGTGCTTATTACTGTTTTCAATTCATAACGTGGCAGCAGTTTGTTTTGTTACAGTTCTCTTTTTTTGGAGGTATAGGTGCGTAACATTTAGTGCCCTCCTACAAGCTGGTAGCTTGTAGAATATCACTCTGCTACATACAAGGACTTTTAGAAATTAGAGTATGATGATTCCTTTTGTTCCAGTCTTTTCTGGGCTTTCCTAGTTATGCAATCACTACTAAAGGAGGACTATATATATGGGGGTTTTTGTCTTCCTATTTCTGCCTATAATTTTGGTTAACATTTGAGACTCGTTCTCTGCTTTAAACCTTTATCAAATTGGACTGTGAGAGTGGCAAATACATATATCTAGCCTTTAGAATTTGAGTAATTACTTAATCCAATGGACTTTTGGCAGAGGATTCAACATGACATTTAGAACATTGATATTTAAGTATTTACCACACAGAGTGTGAGTCAGTTACTTAAGCCTAGATACTGTATACTTTTTTTTTTAAGATCATATTGGGTATCCCACATTGCCTATAGATACCAAATCAGAAAACAGAAGTCTTCCATAGGCCTTGTGCTGCATCTGTCATGCTGTGAGGGCTTCTTGGTTGGCATTAGACCTGTATGCCGCATTCTAGATCCCCATATGTGAGCTAGAAGTTTCCAACATGCCCAGTAGAGAACTGGTAAATACAGTCGTTGGAATGCAAGAAGTTATTTAACTCATCTTTCTGTAGATATCTTTCAAATGTGTAGCTCTCTGGAGTCCACTGGATTCAATTGAGCACAGATGAAACCAGAAAGTAGCACTATTTTGCTTTATGTTATACAAGGGCAGCTGATTTTCAATCCCTGTTTGTCTTCATATTTTTCAACGGGAAATTTTCATCAAATGTACCTGACCTCTTGACTTGACATTGCTTTTAATGTCTGTTTGTTGCCAACTTTAAAGCAGAATTCTTAATCTTGCTGACTCGCTTTTCCAACTCTGAGATGAATCCATTGAAATTTGATACTGTTTTCTTTTGTCTCTTAGAAATACCCTATCCCTACTTAACTCCTCAAATACCTGAATTTGCATATTTTTATCAGCTTTGTGCTCTTTACAATTTATTTTTTTTTTATTAAATTGATGCTGGCTCTCCTATCCTGGGTTTGTCATTCTGGGACATCGATCTGTAGTTTCAAAATATATGTTAATAAACAATGTGGTTCAATATCTTAAAGAAGATTCTGGCTTAAGTTGAAATGTTTCTCCTTCATGGCAGGTTTAATTAAAGTTCTTTCCTTTGGTCTCATCATTATAAAGTGGGTAATTCTAGGGTATTGTTGAGTTCCTGTGTCATGTTTCAGGGTCTACTTAAAAGCGTATCTTTCTTTTTATGGCATGTTGGGTTTAGGTTTTAAAGATAGTTGTCATTTATGATTTTAGAGCTTGTCGTGGTTTAAGCCATAAATCAGCCACGCAGTTTGTTCACTCACTTTCCTCTTTTTCTTCCCTCTGCTCCTGGAGGGATAGGAAGGAGAATTGAAAGAATGCAACTCCCATAGGTTGAGATAAGAACATTTTAATAACTAAGGTATAACACAAACCACTACTGCTACTACTAGTAATAATAATGACAA
>JAOEHY010017310.1:24400-39896 GCA_025447955.1 Psilopsiagon aurifrons
CACTAAGCCATAACTAAAAACATTGGTGTTATCAGCACTGTTCCCAGGCTGAAAGTCAAAAACACAGTGCTGCACCAACTACTAAGAAGGAGAAAAATGACTGCTACTGCTGAACCCAGGACAGAGCTGAAGACTGATATTAATTCCAGTTTCTCTGTATCATTCTCAGCTTTCTTTTCTTAGAACAGGTTTGTGCAGCTAGAGCATTTGTTTATGTTTCAGGTGTTTTTCTTCTGACCTTGAAGATTCACTAAGCAGTGTTTTCTAGTTAAAGTGTGGAAACATTGCTTAAGGTTTCTCTTCCAATATTTTGCTTTTTTATTCCTGCTTTAAGAAATTATACATTTGACCATATGTTGTTACTTAATTGCTTTTTTTGCTTTTATATTTGCTTTCTTTTTGCTTGTTAACCATAGTTAGGGATTTAAGATGATGTATAAGGATTTGTAAAGAAAAACAGCCAGCCGTTCAGTCACCCACATTCTTCATGCCCTTCTCAATATATGTAAGCATATCAGGTGAAATGACAATTAAAGTTTGTTTGAAATGGGTGCACCTGCTCTTGGGGTTTACGCAGAGCCTCTAACATGATGGTACCAAATTTATTTCCATGCTGTAGAGCCCACTTTACAGTGATAACCTTGGGCTGCCTGAAAGCAATTTGTTGACCTATAAAGTTCATATTTCAGTTGTCAAGAGTAGTGACATTTGATTTGCTAAAATAATGTACTATGAGGAAAAACAAGGGGAGTGGAGAATTGAAAAGTTTTTTTTGAAGAGAAAGTGGGGATCATGAGAAATGATCATAGAGAAAACAGCCCTTTCTTGCCCTTGCAAATTTCCAGGTTATGTTTAACAATTTTATGTAGCAATTTTGCTTGTAGAAGTTTAGAGAGAACTTGCCTCATGAGATCAAAAGTTTAGGAGTTTATGGTGGTAGGCTGAATAAAATAGGGATGCTAATTCATGATATGCAGTGTGGCATAACTCCAGAAGATCAGACTGAGGCATGGGATGCAATACAGCAGCTGGGCAATAAGCCAAGAATCATTGCACAGCATCATTGTAACTGCAGAGGAAATAATAATTATTTGTGATAGCTTGCTAATCAGTGAAAGCATGGGAAAGGCTACTGACAAGCGTCATCAAGGTAATTAAGGTGAAGCACTGAATTTGCATAAATTTACACTTAGATCATTGTTCACAAGATACTGTCACTCAAAATAGACTTGGCTGGTTTCAAGATGAGCACTAAATCAAAGCAAAGGAGTGTAATAACAGCAGCGCGTCAATGATGCTTACAAAATACAGATGCACCTTACATCTTACATGGGCAATCTATTGTCCTTAATCAAAGGATGAAACTCGAGTTACATTTTCAAATTACCAAATAGTCCTAGTTTGCATATGCATTTCTTGTTGCAGTTCTTTAAAGAAGACAGGAAAATCCTTCAGATGAGATTTTCAGAAAACACAATGCTTGATGCCATGGTTTAGTGTGAGGTGTCCCTGCGCATGGCAGGGGGGTTGGAACTGTATGATCTTAAGGTCCTTTCCAACCCTAAATATTCTATGATTCTACGATTATTCACTTTGCTCAAAAAAAAACCCAACCTGTTAAATGGTGATTGAAACTGAAGGTGTCATTCTCTGTATTATTTTGACATATATGTGCAAGCTATCTTGGAAGCATGTTTTTAGTCAGTTTCTTTGGGAGCTTCAAATATGATACTCTTGTGATTTCAGGCTCTGAGTCACCACTCCTGATGGAAGACTAAGCTGTAGTCCGTCAGGTCTTTATGTTCATTTCCTGAGCATCAACTGCCAGGGTAATACTGGTGCTCAGCTTTGCAGCCATAGCTCCATAGTCTGCCTTAGCTTCAGTGCTATGATTCTTTTTCCTCCTGGAAACAACAATGGGGTCTCTTGACAGTGCAGTCTCTTAAAGGAAATAAGAGTTTATGTGAAACAAAGGACTTTGGACTCTCAAAGCAATCATGCAAACAACAAAAATCTAGACTGTATGCATCTATTCATTCTTCCTAAGGTTTATTGCTTCCTGGAAAACCCCTGCTGAGACTTCTGGAGTCACTCTCTCTGTCAACCTTTCTCTCCAGATAGTTTCTAACAACTCATTCCCCACTCTTCTTATTACTTTGATTTTTTAAATATCCTTACTCTTCCAGATTTAGTGATCATCTGATTAAAAATAGTGACAGATTTTAAACTAGTGGTATGATCAATCATAGTTTCTAGGTATTGTTATTCATATTATATTAATTTTTCCTCTGATTTTAACTAATATCCTCCTACAGGAAACTCCTTTGCCTCCCTTGCTGAACATGTAATATTAATACTTCTAAGTATTTTGGTATCAATATATCATAATGTAAAATTCCATAAATGTCATGTAGGTAACTGCACATACACATGAAGTAATAATTTGTTTACTAAATAATTTTAGTAAGCCACTCTCAGAAATTTTTCTCTTGCCTATTTGAGTTCTCACCTCATCCTCCATCTACAGTAATGCTGCATAAAATTAAGAATCAAGGCTACTATAACTGTAATCTGTTGCATGGTTTTTTTGCACCTTATTTATTTATTGCCTTCTATTTCATTCCTATCTTATGTATGGTTGGTCACTAAGGAAATTGTACATCATGCTGTCATATTTCAGCATTATATTTTTTTATTTATTTTACCCATGCAGATTCTTTTGCTTAGGTACAAAAGTTTAGTAGAAAGAAGAAAATGTATTTGTCTAGTACAGTATGTTCTTGGTATGTTTCTGTATTCTACTTATTTAGAAAGATGATTTGTTAAAGCTGTTACTCTGACACAGACGTGCAGCATATAGAGTTTGCTTTTTTCAGTGCAACAAAAAACACATCCACTGAAGTCCCAGAGATTCAGAGATTTCCTACTGAGACAAATCTCTCAGCTGCTGCATTTGCATACCATGCAATCTTCACGCACCAATGCAATTGCATGATTAAGAATCTGTCTCATTACTGTATACACAGGCATTCCATGCACAATTCTTTTGGTGGTTCATATACTATATATAACTTGAAAGTGTCGTCTGTTCTGTTTTTCTTCTGTTTATTTATAAATTAATCAAGCTACTTTACTGAATATTAGAGAATTAGGACAGGAGATACATATCAAATGTCAAAACTGCCTTCCTTATTATAGATCTGAAGGTTTTATCACATAAATGTAACTCATATGTCATTTTTCAGCTGAAACTAAAAAGTCTTGCAGAAATTTGAAACTTTTTGGAAGTTCTGGTTTGAAAGCCTGGCCCCCATAAACCAGTAGCAAATGCATACAGATTTCAGTGTGGCCAAGGTTTCACCTATGATATTCTGAAGTTCATCTTAAAAATTAATTTGGCTTTTTGAACTCAGGATTCCTTGGTCTTGTTTTGCTACCAGAAAAGAAGATAGTATAAAATATACATAATAAAAGTGTGCGTATTATTCATAGGGACTTTTTAATGCGGATTAGTTCCACGGAAGTGTTAGGGATTAATTAATCATATAACTTACTAAAGTAGGGATCTAAAATGGTCTCTCTGTAAATCTGAAAGTCATGCTGAAGGAGAAAAAGTGGATTCTTGTAGCTAACAAATAACATCAAAAAGAATGGGTAAAACCAAGAAAAGTGACTACAAAAAATGAGATAAGGAGGTTGTTGCTCTCTGTCTACTCATTTTGTCTGTAGATAAAAGTACTAATTTGGCTAGTCCATTTATTGACCTTTATTCACAAGCTGTACTCTGAAAAGTTGTCTATTTGAGCAGCAAGGCTTCCTGTAATACAGGCTGGAAAAAGAAGTAGAGTGTCTTGCTATGTTTGTACTTACTGCTCTCTAGAGTGGATATGACTCACTGAGGAGGGGGTAAGTGAACATAAGAGGAAGCACTGACACTGAAGTCTGCTTTCATTAATTTCTGTCTATTATGTTATCATTCTCTTAGACGTGTTACCCACATTCTTGCATAATTTTATCTGCCCTGATATATTTACTGCATCATCTTTATGAACTTAATTAACTTCTATTTGAAGCTCCTATGTAATATCAACTATAAAATTTCACCTTGCAATACCTTACTGAATCAAATAATTTTTGGATGAATAAGTACAGATTTTACAAAGATTGTCTTAGACCAAAGACTTTCATAAAGGTGCATCCATCATTTCTCCAGGGAAGCTTTTCAAAAGGTTAATCACTATTAAAATACGTCTTTCTTCCCTTTTGAATTTGTCTACCTTCAATTTTAGCCCCTGAATTTTTTAATACTTTTGAAAATTCATGGTCAGATGGTTCTGCAACATGGCAAAACACTAAATGCTTTTCAAGGTCATTACTTCTTCCCAGGATGTGGTTCCCATTCAATAATCTTTTGTCACTTCATATTTATGTCTTTTTATCTGACTCCAGAAAAAAATGGTAGCTGACAGAGACATTATTCCTCTCTGACTGTGACTCTCTTAAAGTGGTTTGGCTCAGTTTAATAATGACCCCTGTTATTATCTATCACTTCACCAGTCCTTGGTTGTCTGTAAACCTTGATGGAGAAATGTTTATATTTTCTTCACATCTTTGGCAGACATTGAGTTGCATTGGATTGAGGATTAATTCTTGAGGCTATATATTCATTCTGTGATTTGCTATTAGTGATTAGACTTTGACTCCATCAGTTATCACTGTCATCTATCGATTAGGTGTTGTGTCAATTTTGAATAGGACTAATTCCTTTAATCAGAATGTTGTGTGGTAAAACTCAGTTTAGCTGACTACGTTAATTTTCCACCACAGTTTTAAGCTCAACAAAAGCCAGATTATTCAGAATTGACTGAACCAAAAAAGTCATACCGTTTAAGGAAAAATCTACAGTTTACAACGCTATTTCTTTGATTGTATAGAACAGTCACAGGCTTTGTACTGTTTGCAGTAAATCAGTAAGCAATCCCAACAGAAGCTACCATGATCTGCCTAATGTAAAGTGTTATATCATCCCAGGACCAAACATACTGTATAGCTTTGCTTTATTAAATATGAAAGGAACATGTTCAAACGTAATGATGTATTCTATATGATTAAAAATATAGAATGTACAATATCATATGTAGCTCAGAAATAATGCTAGGTTGTGTTCTGTATATCTCCTGTTGTTAAATTTCACAAGTTGAAATGAAGTGGCTGACACTCCGGGAACCCTGGTGACATTTTGTTACAGTTACTCCAGAAAACCTGGGATCTTTAAAAAATTTCTTTGCATCAGTGCCTCCTATTGGTGACATGTTTTCACAGGCACAACTTTCTGAAGACTTGTAAATACAAGTTAAAACCACAGCATTTTTCATTTAGATCTTTTTAATTGTGACTTCAAAAAAGGTTTGGGGTGAACTTTTTGCTTATTGATTTACTTACTGTTCTTCATTTAGAATTCTGAGTTAGAAACGGTTTTAAGGTTTTTCTCATCTTCCAAATAGTTCATATTTAGCATATATCAGTGATAACCATTATTGTTACCAGTATGGCTCAAAAGTGCCTCTTTCCTTTCACACCAAATGCAATGCATGATTATGTGTAAATTCCAACCATGAATTAACCAAAGGTGATACTGTTTCCCATACCTTAAAGGTGGACTTTAGAACTATACTGAAGTACATTCCAAAGGCAGTGCCAGTACTTGTCTTTGGAAGGATTCCTTAAATCTATATTTGCATAACAGCAATCAGTAAAACTGATTGAAAATTTCCAGAAAAAGTTTGGGGGTTTTTTTTGTTGTTGTTGTTTTGTTTTGTTTTGTTTTTTCCAGCAGTATGCAGCAACTAAAAGAAATTGAAATAGTCCATTAGTGCGTATAGATTGGATTTCTTTCAATCCAGGATTATTATTTTTTTTAACCTATCAATAAAAATTGACTGTGTTACTTGTTATTTTGAATTTTTACTATTATATAATTAATGAAAAAATCAAAACCAAAATTACAATTTCAGATTCACTGGTAAAGTCAGAATTGCAACCCTCAGCGTACAACAAAATGAGGTTAAAAGGGGTATTACCACAAAACTAAGGAAATTAAACTTTCTCAGTTCTCTGAACACTTCCTGAGGGGTATATATGCATTTTATAACGGTTTCATCCCACTCTTTATGGAAGCTCAGTTGTCTCAATTTACTAGATAAATTTAGGGAAATTCTCAACATTAAAGGTAATTTTTAGAGAATGTTGAATTTTGAAATAATACTTTTATGTAGGAAAGTAATATTATTTCCTTTCCCTACTGTGGTTAGCTAAAGTAATCACAATGTTAAGTCTGTGTTTGGTTTTGATTTTTCCACTCTGGCATCAAAGTGGTCTAATTGGGCTTCAGACGCTTTGACGAACCATATAGATGGAAAGCTCATTCCTACCTACGATATATGGTAGGTAGTTGGCACTCCCACAGCTCAGAGATCTCCTCTGAAGTCACCTCCTCTGCTGTGCTTGTGAAATGAACCTCAGGTTAAGGTTTATAGTATGGGTGACAAAGTTAAGCATTTAAAGTCAATTGGGAACAATGGAGACAGGAAGCCAAACATTTCCACAACACTGTGGAAAGATGTGCAATTAAATAGACTAGGAAAATGTTAGCTTTATATTGCCTTGAATAAAGAGTTTGGGGGAAAGTAGTGGTTTGTTGCATATGTATCTATCCAAACTACAGTAAAGGGTTAAATGGTTAATTGTGGTAATGCTGCAATGACCAGGAAGCAGGTCCTTTTTGTGAAATAACATTTCAAGCAATTCTAAAGCTATTTCTAATTTTAATATTGATGCCAGTCAAACAGATCTAAAAATAATTGCTATCCCCACAAAATTCATAAATGATAAGAAGAAGGAAATGTTTTTGACATGTGAAAAAAATATTTGCATACACCTTCCATGAATTTCTGAGGAGTTCTGTCACCTCTAGTCTTCAGATAGTATGAGTTGGGTCCATGTGTTGTTTTGTTTTTATTTTTTCTTTTCTAGAAGAAAATGTCATCTCTAAGATGATCAGTGAACCAGGTTTTTATTTAAGTACAAAACGTTCATGGTCTATAAACTAGCAAAGTACCTTTAAATTACCAGCTTGAATAAGTACTTTCCAGAACCAGAGTCCTAGTATTAACTGTTATCCTTAGCACAATGGGGTTGAATAGTTAGCAAAAATTAGGCCTATTTACTTATATTGTTTCCACTTCAGAGTCACTGTTACTGGTAATCTGATACAGTTTAAGGGAAGTAAGAGAAAGGAAGAAATAAAATGCAAGTGATGGGAAGGAGGGAAGGATAATGGAGTAATGTACAGAAAATACACAGGGCAGAAAGTTTTGGTTTTGAATATCCTTTTTTTTTCCCCCTTGAAAGAACAGTCAGTACCCACTCTAACAAATGAACTAGCTCTGGTATCAGTCAAAAGGACTGAAAAACAAATCAAACAAACCCAGAAACATTTCAGGGGTTATATATGAATGCTGCAAAATGTTGATGAAAGAGACAGACAGTAAAAGATTTATTGAAACACAGACAGTCAATGTCAGGAAAATTTGACCGAAATAATGATACATACAGAAGAGATAAAATAGACATATTTAATGAGAGATGAAATATCATATTTCTAGTTCATATGGGGAGGAGTGGAACTACAAATAGATAAAGATTTTAGAAACTCTATGAGGAGGACTGAAAGGCCACAGATGTGCTCTGTACTTCTCCACCAGCCAGGTGGAAGGAGTGGGTGGAACTAAGGTACACAGAGCATTAATTTCCATGCTGTTAGTTTTAGTATAGATGTTTTGCAGCCATTGTGCAAAAGATACCATTAAAAAGCGATTAATGTTAACACAGTGTTTTGTTTACAGTAATAAGATTGCTACATACTGAACAACAATTGGATAATTGTACCAGTTGTGATTATTGGTTGCACAGATGGGAGGGTTTAAAAGCAAATTAGCTGATCAAATTCTGTTACTGAATTTTAATTCACTTTGAACATTTTTCTTGCTGTCTGAAACAAATAATTTCTGTTATCCAGTTTACTGTGGGAAAGTAGGATTTTTTTATATTTCTAAGCGTTTTAGGGGGTGAAGAGGGGCTGCTTTAAAATCTTCAGCCAATGAAATGTATTTGTGCTTCAGCTTACTACAATTGCTAATGCAGATGGCCACATTTGCTGTGATAAACACTTCAGTGACTAAAAAAAAATAAAATAGTCACAGACTGACACAGAGTCACAAAATGACTGAGACTGAAAGTGACTTCTGAAGGTCATTTTGTCCAATCCTACTGGTCAAGCAGGGCACCTAGAGCACATTGCCCAGGATGATCTCCAGATGGCTTTTGAATATTTCCAAGGAGAGAGATGCAACCTGTGCCACTTCTTGGTCACCCCCTCAGCAAAAACATGTTTATTGATGTTCAGAGGAAATGTCCTATGTTTAAGTTTGGGCCCATTGCCTCTGGTCCCGTCACTGAGCACCAGTGAAAAGACACTGCCTTTGTGCTCTTTGCACATTTTATTTATATGCATTAATAAGAAGCCTCCCTGAACCTTCTCTTGTTCAGGCTGAACAATCCCAGCTCTCTAAGCCTTTCCTCACATGTGGGGTGCTCTAGTACCTTAATCATGCCTCTGACTTTTTTGCTCTCTTTGCAGGAATAACGTATTTCTGACTCGTATCAAACTTGGTGTCCACCAGGACCCCCAGGTCCTTTTCTGCAAAGCTACTTTCCAGCTGGACAGCACCGAGCAACCAGTGCATGGGGTTGTTTCCCCCACTCTCTCAGAATTTCTCTTTGTTAAATTGCAGGAGGCTCCTGACAGCCCCTTTCTCCAGCCTGTTGAGGTCCCCCTGGATGGCAACATGATCCACTGGCATATCAGCCACTCCTCCCCATTTAGTGTCATTTAGAAACTTGCTGA
The DNA here is from genome assembly GCA_025447955.1 of Psilopsiagon aurifrons. Classification (NCBI taxonomy): domain Eukaryota; kingdom Metazoa; phylum Chordata; class Aves; order Psittaciformes; family Psittacidae; genus Psilopsiagon; species Psilopsiagon aurifrons. Next base: position 33,366 of record JAOEHY010017310.1, read on the forward strand.
AGGTACACTGTGCCACATCACCCACACTGTTAAAGAAGACGTTACACAGGACTGAAGACAATAGTGCGTCCATTAGCATATCTGTTGCAATTTATCATTGACATACCATAAGTGGTACTATGAAAAAGTTACTGGATGTATTTTGACCTGAAAATACTTTGACATTTGTTTTCCTCCAGTTTCATGCCACACCTCCCAGCCACCATAATGGATCAAAGACTATGGAGAGTGGCCTTAAAATGACATATGTCAGTTCATGTGAGGTACATCAGGTCCCATGGATTTATTTATGTACGTTTTACTTATGTATTCTCTACCCTGACCCTTTTCTACCCAAGGGTACACCTTCCCTCCTCCCACCTTTCCCACTCGTCTCCAGGACATGGCATTCCTGAAGGCTGGTCTTGCTGGAAGGGACTGAGGCAAAGAAGTCATTCATTTCCTTAGCCTTTTCCATGTCTTCTGTAACCAGGTCCACTATCCCATTAAGAATTTGGCCCACATTTTCCCTAGTGTTCCTTATGTCTCCTATTGTACTGCTAGGTACAATACCAAGGAGACTGTCCTTGGTGTATCTGTCCAGATCAATTCCATTTGGGCTTTAGCTTTCCTAACCTCACCTCTGGATACTTTCACAGTGTTTCTCTATTCATCTCAAGTTATTTCTCCTTGTTTCTATTCTTGGTATGCCTCCTTATTGTGTTTGAGTATGTCTAGGAGCAACTTGTTAATCCATGCAAGCTTACTGACATTTCTGCCTGACTTCCACTTTGTTGGGATGAACTGCTCTCGAGCTTGGAGAAAGTGATCCTTAAATATTAACCAGCTTTCTTGGGCCTCCCTTCCTTCCAGTGCCTTATTCCATGGAGTCTTTCAAGAAGATCTTTGAAGAGGCCAAAGACTGACCTCCACTATCTTCAGCCAAGACTGCCTTTGATCTTCACATCCCCACTGAACCTATTGTTGGTGGTATAAGGCCCAGCACAGCACCTCTTCTCATTGGCTCTTCTATGACTTGGAGCAGGAAGTTATCACCAATGCATAAACCTGGATTGCTTATGTCCCTCTATTCTCCAGTGAATATTAGTGTAGCTTAAGTCCCTCACAAGGATGAGAGCCTGTAAATGTGAAGTTTTTCCTATCTGCTCCGTAAAACTGCAAGAATAGTCCATATGATCTAGGGATGTTCCATACAATTTAGAGAATTTCCCTATCTTACATTTTCTCCATTCCTTTTAGCTCCTTCTTTTGTGCTCACATGCACTAAAACTGTCATGGCTGTTTTAAAATTTATCCCTGCCATTGGAAGTGTGAGGACACAGGAAAGGGGACAACTGTGGCTTTTTGTAAGAAGAGACATACAAATAGTGTTCTATGTAAACACAAAAGATTTTTTCAATAATTCTACTAATACATTCATATGTATATAGCTACAAAAAAAATGCAGTTATACTTCGTGTAAAAAGGAACTTCCTGAGAGAAAATCTTTCTTGGTTAGTACATTTTCTGGATTGTGTATCTTTTAGTCTCTGTGAAGATGTCTCATTAGTTTTCCCTTCTTATGACTGTCTAATAGAATTAGCTGCTTTCCGGCATTGTTTACAGATCTCAGATTAGGCCACTCCCCTCATTGTTCCAAACACTATGCAGAATATAAATAAAATCCTTGAAACTTCTGAACCAGGTCTAACAAGTAAAAGTGAGTATTATTCCAAAAGAATTAAATGTTCAAATGTATTAAAGATTCCCCTCAACTTCTCATTGCTGTATTTCCATACAGCAAAATATAGCATTCTTAAGAGAACTGTCATACCAGAATAGGAAATTGTTCATATTTAGACCTGGTTTGTGTCTCTACCATGACTTCCTGAAATGAGAGGTTTGTGAAACAAGACAATTAGATAATGAATGCTTATTGTCATTATTACTTGACCAATATATTTCAGACATGAGCCAAAACTGGCAATTTAGGTAGAATAAATGCTTATCTATATTATTACTAGTAATAACAAATACACATGTTTATGGGTTTATGTACAATACTAGTTGATTAAAATTTCACAAGTTTATTGGGCTGCCAGTCTGGAAGGCCTTGACACTGCCACAGATATGCACAGTAGTGATTAGACAATTAAATCAACTTATGTTTTAGCAATTAAACCTTATCTATGTGGTTCTAGCTACAATCATTAGACTTAATAATGTGGTTTTAACTCCCTAAGTTGTCCATTAATATCTTCAATAGCAAATAGATGGCTTAGAATGAGTGATACCAAAAAAAGCCCCAAATTAATTAGAAGCAACACAAGGTTTTACGTACTCAGAGTGTCACTCTTTGGAATAACTTTCTGTACTCTCATGCAACAATCATTTCTCTAAAATGCAGCATCTAGAGGTCTTGGCTGTTTTCTGTCCCTGAAAAATGGCCTCTTAAATAAAAAATGGTGAGCAGTATCAAATTGTATGAAAAAACATGTCTTCCCCTACATGAAACACTTTCAAAACAATTTGGTGTTATACAAATACTATAGGAAGTGTTTGTGTTCACAAAAAGACAAAAATCTTTCAAATATTACTCAAGTTGAAGGTTAATGGGTGTCTCATCTGCATTACCACATCATAAGTATTCCCTGTAGGAAGGCCCAGGTTTCATAGATCATGAGCTTTACAGAACAATTGGCTAATATCTGTTATGACCATACCAGCAACCCCAGCTAGAGAGCCTATGGGCTGATTAAAATCTAAAAAAGTGAGGGCATTTGTTCAGCGCAAGATACTCAGCTATAAGCACATCTGTCAATTGCACTGAGCAACTACACCAAGTCTCAGCACAAATGGCAGGCTAGGTAGACCAAAGCAGAGATCCATAAGACATAGCAGGTCTTTCCTAACTTTGAAACTTTCTGAACAATAAATGTGAGATGAATGACAGTGATGATGGCAAACACACCTAACACTTTTTGTGCAGTGTGCAGTGTGTGTGGAATAAGAAGGCAGGTAATATCCAGCCACATCCTGTGTTTGGAGAGACACAAGCCAGAGCTTCTCCTTCACCTCTGGTTCGCTGATTTGCTTCCAACACTAGCAAGGAATTGAACTAGAATTATATGTCCTACATCTGTGCACTGGGTTACTGAATATGTCAGCTGCATACTCTCCAGCTCTGCTTCACTTAAAGCACTGTCTGGCAGTGGTGTTCTCAAAATTATGAGATCTCTGTGCTCCTACAGAGGAGCCTGTGTGGATGTGAATAGAAAAACGAGTCTCCAGCCTCTGGAACACATTAGCTGTCCTAGTAGAGCTACTTTCAAAAGGCACTATCCAAACAACACTGAAAATAACTCCAGGTGCTTTCACTGGTGAAGTCATGTATGCCTGAAAGTCTTATACTATTACATGGCTTTAAGGAACTTGAGAAAGATTTTGTGGACTTTTGCTGTAAGGTTGCCAGAAATATAAAGACCTAATTCCAGGACTTAGGCAAAGTTTACCATTCCTACATGCTAAGTCAAGATCCAAAAAGCCAGATATGACCCACTATTCAGAAGGTGCCTCTCCACAGAAATTTTGCTATTCAGCTGAAAATTCCTTAAAAATCTGGTATTCGGCCTCTGCGGAGTTCCTTCTGTAGTTCCTGGCTGTCCATATGGACTGAACTGTGAAGGAGTGACACTTTTTGATACGTTGCTTTCCACTCTGGCAGCCACACCTGGTAATGGTAATGGTATTGTTTCCCCTGGCTTCAAAATACTAAGTCCAGAACTGAAGACTGGTGGTTCAAGCAGTAGTCCAAGGCTTCTTAAGGCATACTTTTAGATGATGTTGTCATAAGGTCATTGAAATAAATATATTTCTGTCACTGAGCAGTGACTGAAGAATTGTAGCTAACGTATTATTGCTTAAACTTTATAACACCTCCTCAAAACAGATGAATAATTTTACATTCATTTTTCCATGATGCAAGCCTATGTATAAGTAACTCACAATTAGCTTACAGAAGAGTAGGAGGCAAGGTGGCTGTTGTTCAGGTTGGCTGATTTCTGACAGATAAGGTCAATTGCAGGAGACCTCTGTCAAACCTCTATTGGTTTAAAATCAAAGCATATTTGAATAATACCACCATGAATCCCCAGAATACAAATTAGTGCCATTATTAAAATCAGCCATATAGCAGCAATTGCTAATAATATAAAATAAAGTTTGTTTCTTCTTTTGATTTCCAAATTTTTCACTTTCGGGTAAAAGGAATATGCTGGTGCAGTAAAAAAAATTCAGGCGGTGTGAGGAGTAGCAGCTAGCCAGACACATTGAAACACAGAACAGTAACAGGCATTTATATTTAATCAATCCTATTGAGCCAAGAACAATATTTTAGAGAATATCTCCATTGTTCTGTGACAGAGGTGTTAACCGGGTGAATGGGATCGATCAGTGATGAGATGAAATGTAAATTGCTGTTAATGCTCTGCTACCAGCTGAACAACTAAAAGAAAGAACTCTGATGAAATGGGTATGGTTACCCAGCTGAAAAACACTCTGGTCTTGCTGTTGCAGACTACTGATATATTTGCACCAATTCACCAGGCAGAAAAAAAATGCTGAAAAAATGGCAGTGATACTGTTCCTTCAACACCAAGAAAATGGGAACTTATCTTCCCTGTTGTGAGAAGTAGTGGGTGAATATGGAGTACATCTGTAGTTTGCCATTTCAAACTCTACAATATAAGTACAGAAATAAATAACTCCAGTAACTAGAGGGATGGAGAGCCCACAGATCTCCTTTCATCATAGATTGCAAATAAAAATATCCTGCCAAGGAACAGAACAGAAAATTTCAGTAAAACTAACCACACAGACACATGACTTCCTAGGGTTCTTGTGTCTTATCAGAGAGGTATTAGTCCCAATCTCCAACATTTTGCTATCCATGTCCCATCTTCTGGGATATGGCCTCTCCAGTCGTCCAGTTGATCTGCTCCATGAACTGTCAATGGACACAAATAATGCGGCAGTGGCCCTTTCTAAAGGTTTTAAAACTCATCTGGCTTATTCTCCCTGAATTTGACTAGGAAACAATCAAAGAAGTACATCAGCTGTCAAATTTGAGGTGATGGTCACCTATTCACTGTCAGATGCAATCAACAAGGGATGGCTGGGGCTGATAAACTTCTTTCATGGAGTAGTTGGCGCCAAAAAAGATGCACAGGTACAGCTTCATTATAAATGTATCAAATTAAAAAACATAAAATTGCATCAAAACCTTTATAAGGAAAAATTGTGTGTGTGTGTGTGTGTGCGCGTGTGTGTGTGTGTGTTCACTTTACAAATTAGCCCAAGTAGAAGAAAAATTAGAATCAGACAAAATCTCATGTCTGAAATCCTAATCAGATATTTCCCGAAAACTGAAAAGAGATCTTCTTGGAAGCAGGTAACCTCAGCATCAACTAAGGGGTAAAAGATTTCACTACCTATGATTCACTTCAGTTTTGGTCAATATAAACAGCTTATCTGCAGACAAGATCTTGGAACTTGATGGTATAGATATATTCCAGTACTGCATTCTTTAGGATATTAGAATAACTGAAAGTGTTTCATCTCTCTTAACTGAATAAAGGCAGTCAATATCTTGGATTTATTTATTCTTAAATATTTAGAACATGCAGCCACTCAAATCATAAAGTAATGAAGCTATGTTATTGTCTGCTACGTCTCATATACAAAGAGTAATATACAACTCTGTACAGATGAAAAATGATTGATTAGGGATGTGATTGTTATCAAGAGGAAGTGGGGGTTAAACTCAAACTCAGGATCTGAACCTTATCAAATTTAGGGTTAAAAAAATGGAACACAAAAGCAGCTGAAAGGAGTAGATCCATTGCCCATCTAGTGGAATATTTCTGTAACTTTAATTTTTCATCTTGGATTATGGCTGTCTCAGACTTCTGAGGATGTGTGTACTAATGCGGAAGGCAGACTACACACAACACAGGAAAGAAAAACAGTCTGAAAGTAGCTTAGTAGCACCTATATATGGTAATTTGCAGTTTTTTAATAGTAAACTTCATGTTGCACAGTATCTCTGTCAGTCAGCTAACATCATTCAGGTTTGCTGAACACAGGGAGTTTTCCTCTAAGAATTTGCTATACAGCAATAAGCAGTTTTCTAAAATGAATTTTACTAGTGAATGTAAGCACAAAATTTCAAAACAGACCTCAAATGCTCAAATATGAATAATATGAGTGTAGATATTCTGTCCAGAGCCATCAGGAATGTTCTATCAATGTTATACACAAGCAAAAGTCTCTGTTAACAGGGTAACAATGGTATAAAATTTGTACTGCAGAAGGCAGAGATTGCACTATGCATGCAAGGTACTATAGACCACACTTTCAAAATAATATCTGTTATAAAGCATGAGAAACGCAGCACTTGAATATAGCTCATTTTATATATGAAGACAGGATGAGAAAGTTGGGGCTGTTCAGCCTGGAGAAGAGAAGGCTGCATGGAGACCTCACAGCAGCCTT
>JAOEHY010017311.1:0-10856 GCA_025447955.1 Psilopsiagon aurifrons
GTTGCCCAGGGAAGCTGTGAATGCTCCATCCCTGGTGGTGTTCAAGGCCAGGTTGGACATAGCCTTGGGTGGCATGGATTAGTGGGAGGTGTCCCTGCCCACAGCAGGGGTGTTGGCACTGGATGAGCTTAAAGTCCTTTCTAATCCTGACTATTCTATGATTCTCAAGTGTCAGCCCTTTCTATCTTTAAAGCCCCTCCAAATCTCCTTGCCCTAAAATTTATTCTATATATTTCTTTCGCTCCATTCAGTTTCCAGACCCTTTACCACAATCTATCATTTTAATCTTTAAGCCTCATTCTTTACCTTTTAACCTGTTCAGTTTTCCTTTTAAAGCAATTTCTTGGTCTCTCTCAGGGTTTGTTTTGTTGGTTTTTGTTTTAATGAAAAAAACCTTCACCTCTGACTTAACACAGAGATGGAGATGCCCCATGCTTCAAGTATGGATTAAGCTCCCAAATTCACACACAACAAATATTAACTTGATTTGCAGAGAAGTGAGGTGGACACTGAATCCAGACTGCCATCAAATCAGGACAAGCATGTGTCAGATGCAAACAGCACACACAAACAGGTAAAAAGGAAAGACAAACATCCCCTGGCATATTGAGCGTTCTGTGTCCCTTCCCACATCCTTTACTTTATTCTCCATCCTACTCTATTTTCTCTGCTTTCATTCCCCATCACAACTGCTCAAGCAAAGCATCAAAGGAAGCTTCATTATCACCTCTCAGCTTTCCTGAGATCGCTGCAGTGAAGGCTTACCAGTGCCAGGCTTTGAGCTGGCTCAGCAGATACCATCCACCCTAAAGAACAGCGAGAGCTGCATCCCATTTCTCTGCACTCAAACGCAGCTGCAACTCTGGGATGCTTTAAACTGCGACTGCCTCATGCTACCATTGTCTTCTATGTCATGGAGGTTTAGGCCGCGCTTTTCTATTTTCAATGTGTAAACAGTTCCCTAAACCCCTTTCGTAATCAGCTATCACACCCTTTACGTTCATGTACCAAACAGTGCTTGATGATGGCACAGTCCTCCAGTTAAGATGAACAGGCTGCACACTGCATTAACCAAGGACTTCAGTGACTGCAGTTCAACCAGAACACCCAAAGTTATAAGGAGGAAAGAAATTAGGAAAAAGAACGCTGACTTTTCATTGGTGGTGTTAAGACGTTAATACTGCTGCTGAAATGCCCTTTAATCCCTTCGTTCACTAGCTGATACATACTATGAGGCTGTTTGGTTTTATGGCAGATATTACAGCCATGCACGGCAGGACTGGCAACGGGAGAAGATTTATAGACTGGTCCTTGAGATGAAACAGATAACAGAAAGCAAATAAAACTGTCCACAGCGGCCCCAGCCACGACCATGGTAAAAACCAAACTTTACACTATTTCATATTAAAAACAAAAGGCCACATTGCAGCTCCTCCTGCATTGCCCCCATGGCCATGGCCTCAAATTGGAGCTATAAAACCACAGGGAATGCTGGACAGGGATCACTTCAGAAAACACCATTTTTCCCACCAGCTAGGAGCAGGCTGTCTCAGCTTCACATCCTCACATAAATCAATGGATTTCCATAATTTATCCCAAAGATTGATGCAGCCTGTTTATAAGGAGTTAAGCTGTCAATCACATTTAAAGAGGATTCAGCCTGAAAAGCCAGGTAAAATTGATTCCTCCCCAAAAGACTCTGAGGAGGGAGATGAAAAAGCAAGCATGGGAATAGTAAGGAATCCCTTTGGTACACAGAGTGCTGAAGTATTCAGCGTAGTGAGAACTGTTCCAGCTCTACCGAGAGCAAACACATATCTCCACTGTATAAAGCATTTCTCTCTCTTTATAAGCCTTGAATCTCCTAACATATTTACATTGGACACCAAAACGATCATTATAGGCCAGACCTACAAGGTGAAGACCCCAGCTTGCCCCCCAGAGGCATTAATTTCATGCCTCCCATGAGCTTCAAATCCGCCTCCCTGCCACCAAAGCAGCCTGTCAGCAGTGCTGCAAAGTGAAATCAGCAAATATTAATTGCCAGCTGGGAAATCTGCCATTAGTTCACATTCAAGATCTTTTTCCAGCTGGAAAGATGGAGTGTGATAAATGGAGCAGATTTCTTTGCAGTCTGGGAGCCATCCGACAGAGCAGGTTTGCCTGTTTTGCAAGCACTAAATGAGCAAAATACCCAACACCTTCTTAAGAGATCGTTTTGAGATGCTATTCACTGGAACAAATGATTTCTGGAAGTAACAGCACCAAACTAATACACGGACAACAAACAGAGTAGAGGAAATAAAACACCATTACCTGAGGCTGAATTCATGTCTGCTCAGCATCACTGCCGCAATGTATCACATGAGTTATTAGCCTGCTTGGGGCTTTTTCCCAACCCAGGTTTGTAATTTATGCACATTTAAGCATAGAATATGTTCTGTCAACATAGAGATGATTATCATTTCCCATAATTAGACAGAAACTTTTTGAAACTGGAGGAAAGATAAATGAGAAGTTGAAAATGAAAGATGCCATTTAAGACCCTGAAATCCTAAGATTATGGGATGATGGGAGTTGTAAGAGGTCTCAGAATTTAAACCTTTAGTGCAGGGTCAAACCAGGTTGCTCAGGGCTATTGCCAGATAGGTCCTGGGGGCCCCCAGAGATGGATGTGCCACTTGGGGAGCCTGCCCCATCCCTCAAACATCCTCCTAGGAAAACATTCTTCTACATCCAAGCAGATCCTTTCATTTCAGTTTTCCCCTTTGTTTCTCGTCCTCCTCCCATACAGAGCAAGGCTCCAACCTCTATGCTATATGTGCCTAAATATCATAAAAGAACAAGTTATTCTTGCTCTTCCAATGTGCATATACACTTGCACATGTATGTGGTACATACACATACAACCTAGCATGCACGTTCAAAGTTCATGGCATGAAATACTGTTCTGAGCAACAGTGAAAGGCCTCAACCCAGCAGTGTGACTATGTGCATAATGAAGTGAAGAAAGGCAGGTGGTCTTCTACAAGGATTTCTTCCCAAATTCTGTACAAAATCCATACAAAACTATGTGATATGTTAAATGACCAAAAAACCCTTTCCCAAACCACACTAAAGTAAAAAGAGCTTTGCTGTTTGCTTTGTTAGCAGTTTACCGAGGATAACCTGGCTCAGTCAACGTGGAACTGGAGTATTTCATCTCTGTCATACTTTAAGGCCATCCAGTTTGCCTGTGATAACTGGGTAAACTGGCAGAGCACACAGATGCAATCTGTGGCGTCCCTCAGCTCTACTCAGGGACTTAAGCTTTAATTGAACAAGTCAACCAGGACCAAAACCCACAAAGCAGCCCACTCATCAGCCTGACTGTACTCACTTAATTAAACTATCTCCTGGATAGAAAACAAACAGAAGGTGTGTGCTTGCTGATAGGTGTACACCTCATATGCAGTACATTCAATGTTGTTCTCCAAAGTCTTACCCTTTATGCTGCATTCATAAAGTTGATACAAACCTGTAGCTTAATAGCTTACTACAAATCTTCCATTTAAAAGAAAACACCATCATTCTGTGATTTACAAACAGAAGACTAAAGTACAAAGACATGAAAAGATACACAGTTGGTTACTCAGGGACTACATGGCAAAAACAAGGGTTGAAGCCAAATGCTCCCGTGGAGTCCCACTCTGTGGGATTATTCCCCCTTCAAGGCAAACTTTGCTTCTCTATATTTTATCTCCACAGACAGTGGTATGAAGCACCTTTTATTTATTCATGCAGGAAGACAAGTGAGTTTGTTTCTTCCCTTTCATAAAGCTGTTATTCTGCTGGAAAGCAGATTTCAGCACTGCTCCATGGCAAGAGTTTAAGGGTTACTTTAAACTGGGACACGAGACTACTACTTTCTGATATCATTTCATGGCGTGTTCAGGAAAGTATTCAAGCGTGACATTGTATCATTAGGTATAATACAGCCACTGCAGAGGCACTGATTACTGCAATGAGAACTCATTTTCTTTACCGCTCTATGTGATAAGCAATGAATAAAAACCCAGGCCAGAAGCATCATTGTAAGAAGGTGGGATACATCCAGGAATGAAAAAACTGAGGACACTTGTTGGGAGTCAGGGGAAGAAATCCCCTCTTCCCCTTGACCTGTTCATGCGCTGTCCCTCCAAATATGCCTTTAGGTGACCCTTTTCCATGACTAGCTTCATACAAGGTCTATTGAACCTAGATCTAATTAACCACTTCAATGTAGAGTGTGCTGTGACAAACTAAGCCAGCTCAACCAACGTTTACCAAGTCCATCCTCTGACCAGCTCCTCTGTCCCACCCACAGCCAGACCTCCAGAATAAATGAGACAACAATGTTAATGCTTTTCTACCTCCAAAGAGTATCACACACATACATTAATAAGACTCTTTGAGTGGGCTCCTGTTTCTTAAACAGGCTCTTCTAGCATCATGTTAGTAAACGAGAACCTGTGATGAATAGCTCTGTACACAGCCAAGCTCTTCGGGGCTCAAATGCCCAGTGAGCTGGAGATAACGGAATTATTTTCATATTTGATCACATAAATGTCACTGGATATATTTGCAACAACCTACTCCAATCTTACTGTAAGTATATGGAGTCATATTTGACAATGAGTTTGAGGTATACTCTAGTGAGGCCCTTACAAGACCTCTCATTAGAAATAAAATCATTTATGACTTCCTACACTTCCTGGCATTTTATCACACACTCGTGGCTACTGCAGCCTCACCTGACCTGTGACAGTACAGTGCATGGCATACAAAATATTAATGGAAAAGACACAGGACTCCATCCCTTTCATGCTTTGGTGCAATAATGATAATGAAATTTGCTACAGAACCAGTAAAACGGCTGAAGATGTATATAGCCTACAGGTAACCAGAACCGTTCTGGTGGTACACTCTTATTTCTTCTACACAGCTCCCTTCCCTTTGCCCGTGCCATTTGCCTAAGTAGGGGGTTCTTTCTCGTTTTTGCAACAAACTTTTTTGTAATACCATACACTTTTTCTTAACATCTTTTGTCTTGTTCAAAGCCTTAACAAATGAACAGGATTGTAAAGAAGTTATTACACTGGCAGCTGAAAGCACTGAGCAGCACGACGACAGCACATACAATGATGTTAATTATTTACCAGTTCCCAGTTTGATTACATTTTGGGTGGTGATGACACTAAAGAGCTTAATAGCTGCATAAAACATTGTGTTATGTTCTACAGCGTCCTAGAGTAAATCATCCTTGAAGAATTTCTCTTTCAGGAATAACACCTACCATTCAGCTATTTATCAGGATTAGGGTGAGATGAGTGATGAAAGTCCTACAGAAGTATTTATTTTTAATGATGCCCTACCTTTGAAGAAACAATCCTTGCTGTGGGTAATGTAGATTTTCTTCCTCTGCAGGCAGGAGGCTCGATGCACTTGACAATGATTCTCATAAAATCTGCCATCAGATCCACACACGGGCACGTAGCTGGACTTGCAATCCTCCACGCACCTGCACTCGGGCTGGTTGGTCTCCTTGTTCACCACACACTTACTGCCCCGGCCACAGTACTTCTTCTCACACGATGCGTGCAGGCCATCCTCTCCATAAAGCACTAGGAAGAGCAGAAAAGATCAGCATGAGCAACATTTGCCTGATAGGATCCTAAAATGGCTTGCGTTGGAAGGGGCCTTAAAGCTCCTTCCAGTTCCAACTCCCTGTCACAGGCACGGACACCTTCCACTAGAGCAGGTTACTGCAAGCCTTGTCCAGCCTGGTCTTGAATACTGCCAGGGGTGAGGCAGCCACTTTATCATGTATTTATTATTAGGAAATAAACCCTTGATTCGGTACATTTCAATAATTAATTTCAGACCACACTTCTCCATTGTAGCAGCACAATCAGCACAGGAGCAGGAGCTACGACACAAGGCTTCCAAGGCAAAAAGCTCAGCCCTCCGAGTAGCAGCAGTTTGAAGAGTGTGTTCTTCATCTGTGCTCCCAGACCTCACTCATCATAACATTAAGCCATGAGCTAAAAACATTTTACTGAGATATGATGGACGTGCGGCCACTTGTTCTTTTAGCCTTTTGTGAAACCAGACCCTAGAATAAAAGCCAGTGAGAGCACTTCAGTGCCCAAACTTTGGCCATAAGTTGCACTCCGAAAGCAATTCTGAAAACCTGCGCTCCTCCAGCCACAGAACGCGCAAGGAGCTTCAGTTTTTGGCAGCAAAACGCCTTAAGCGCCTGCACTTCAGCTTCTTGTATCCATGTTTACATTCATAGTCGAACTTCCACCCTGTAAGCCAGAAGCTGAGCATTCCCAAAGCTAACATTCACACAGGTTTCAGTGAAAGCTCAAGACAGACAATTGCTGAGGCCTTTTGATATAATAAACCCCAGGAAAGACTGACACTGAAGTCAAGGGACTATTACAGGAAGATGTTTCTCGCTGTAAAGGCAGCTATCAGTATCCTTGCGCTCTGAATAATGACATACAATGGAAAAACTTTCTACTTTTAAGAATTCACTGGATATAATGTTCTGAACATTACTATCTGCTGTGCGATGCTATTAAAAGGCTAAGGAAGCTGCCCTTGTGCTATAACATTTTCTGCTTCTGAAGTTTCCTTGCTTAAAAGCTTGCAACAGAACATAATTATAATTCATACAGGACAGGGCACTGCAAAACAAGGCACCACTCAGAGCAATAATTAGCATTATACTCAACAAAAAGAGTTGCAGGAAATTAGATGATTCTATGCTAACTGAAGTACACAAAGTTGGGAATTACAAAGGGATGCTGCAAGAGGCATAATTAGAGCAGGAATAAGCACTTTGTCAAGCACAACCTGCCGCCAGCCTTGCAGAGACTTCCAACAGCCTCTGGCTGTTCCCATGCCAGTGATGCAGGCTGGACCTGTAAATGCCTATTGTCTACATTTACCACACGCAGGTCTGGCTCTCGCCAAGGTTTCAGTGCTTGCTAGCTTCCAGAGGAAGCTCAAGCGGATGCACTCCTGCAGATGTGCTCCAGCATCCAATGGGACAACTCCTGCAGCAACTGCAGCACCACAGCATCCTCCAAAATGCACCCAGGGCTCTTCTCTTCAAAGGTGTTTGAAGCAGCAGAACAGTTCAGCCTAGGAGAGCAGGCTGGATCTCACCTAAAGACCCCCTTATCACATGTAGTGGAGATGTGAGGAGCATCAGCACCAGCTACTGCAGTCTGTCAATCCTTTCTCATCATGCTAAATTCCTTGCTAACATCGACACAGTCCCTGCCAGCCCAGCATTTCATGTCTATATGAAATGTCCCAGTGTTGCAGCTATGTCTCATCTACTAGTGATCCAGAGGTTCAAGCCTGTACACAAACACAAGCAGAAGTTTCTACAAAAGCCCATTTTTTCTGTCCCTGTTAAGCCTTTGTTTTTATCACTGTAAATCTGAACGGGAAAAAGTCTGGTATTGGAGGATTAACTATTTGACTCAATAACTCATTAAAATTCCTCCCACTTGGCAAGCTAAGAAATATTGACTTTTCCTGACTTGTAATAAACTAGAAGGTCAAAGCGTCTCTGAGTCGTGCAAAAAGTGGTCCCTGGAAGGAGGATCTGACAGTTCTTTACTTATTCCATTAACTGCTCCAGAATTTCTGGATAAGGTCCTCAGGAATGAAAATCCTGTGACCTCAAGGAAACCACACTGCCAAAGCCACCTGCATTCATGGGGTCTGCTCTAGATCCAAGCAGCATGAAGATCTGGGCTTGAAGAAGCACTAGTCAAGCATCCTTCTCCTCTCATGGCAGGAGCTACACCTGTACAGGCATATCCATTGCAATGTGCCTCAAATTATATGTTTTGGAGACTGCTGTTGATGCTAAAGATGTTGATTCAGGAGCTCTTATTGTCTATATCAAAGTAATTTAGCCACAACTACAATAAACCCTTTTCTTCTGCTGTCTTGATGACTAAAACTTGACTTTTCAGACCTAGCACCCATTAAGGACTGCACCACACATCTTGCTGAGGGTTATTTCCTCCTCCTCATTCAAAGTGGGCTGCTCTGATTTCATGCATCAGGTCACATCTGGGCAGGCACAGCTGCATCCTGCCCCCAACAGCTACTGCAGGCACCGGCAGCAGCAAAAATCCTCTTGAAGCCTCAAGTCTTTTTTGGCGTTTTGATTTTTAATGCAAACTTAGCATTACTGAAGGCAAATGCTGTTCCTGTGCAATGCAAATGCTACATTTTCTCATGATACGCCAAAGATTTGGTTAAGCACCAGCTTATAAAAAAAAGACAAAATACTTTTCTGCATCCACCCTGGTTACTATGAAGAAACCACAGAAAGCTTGTCTATGTTTATGCCTCATTCATTTTATTCACAGTTTGGTTTCTTCTGTGCTCTCAGATGGATAATTCCTGTTCAAACACACGTAAGGCGGGTAAGGGATTAGGAAAGATGACCTGCAAACACCTAGAAAGGAAAGATTTGCATATTTGGGAATCCTGATGTACTTCTACTAGTCCAAGCCTTCTGAAATTTGGGTGTTTGCGAGCATAATGTTAACATGGGATGTCTTTGTCAGAATCTGATAATGTTTCACAGCAGCTCTTTGATTCAATTACTATTTGCATAATCCTTTGAAGAACTAAAGCTCCCCACAAGCACACTCAGTTGTACAGACAGACTCTCTGCCTGGGAAGAACAGTAAGGGGATGCAAAACAGACTGGAGCCAGTGGAAACAGAGAGGAAGGTAGGTACCGGACTGTAAAAACACTGTTGGCTTTGATAATTCGTCCAAAGCAGCACCACACACCATGGAAAAGGACCTTCCTCCATTACACTGAGATGCCTTCTCGAGGTGATCCCATGGGCAGCACCTGAGCTGGGAAGGACAAGGGTGTGTGTAGCTCAGCAGCATGCCATTGCCATTCTTTGTCACATTATTAAAAGTGACTCAATTCCCCACTCCTACAAGGATTATTAAAAACAGAAATAGGTAAGGTAACCAAATGAAACTCCCACCAAACTGCTCACAGTATTTATGAGCCCCAGTGCACTGCATGCAGAAACGCATGACTTATTTGATTTATTAGTCACAAAGTCATTTACTCAGGTTAAAAAAGGATCATCTTGCAGAACAAGCCACTTTTCAACACTAATTAAGTTCATCCAACATGGCTGAAATTGGAGTTGTTATACTGTATTAAAGCCAGAAGGATGGAGAGAGGAAATCCATTCACATACACCCACAAAAACACTCCACTTCTCACATTGGTTTCTGCCTGCCCCCGAGAAATTCGGAATTTCAGTGGAAAAACGACAACAGCTTGGTGCAGGCAGTAAAATAACTGAGTCCAGGAATTTCATAAGGCTTATTAAAAGGAAAATTAAGATGTTATTGACACATTGGAGAAGCGTCCTCTGGCCATGCATTATTTCCTAAGGACAGAGACCTGATCTACCTTTTCCAAGCCACTAAATATGTTACAGATCAGACTTTTTTCTTTACTCCCAATACAACCCTATTCCTTACTCCAGCAAAACTCTCAAAGCATTCAAGGGAAGGCACTGATTTCAAGTAAAAACAACCAGACAAACCCATCACACCTACGAGCAAAGTCAAAAACCAAACAGCTCTATCACATCACTACTCATAAAAACTTGCTTGTGCACTACAGAAATGCTCAATTATAACATTCATATATAAGAAGCCACTTTGCCTTTGAGTAACAGTGAGCTCCTGCAGGCAGCTGGACATCCAGCTTCCTTGCTGAAGGGAGAAGTTTAGATATTACATCAGAACTAGAGCCAAAACTGGAATCTTTAATTATAGGGCACTGGAGACTAGTAGAACTCTGAAACTGGAAGGTTCTATGCCAAGTTCTTCAAAGGCAATTTTGCACCTTGCAAATGTTGTCCCAAAATAAAATCAAACCCTCTAGAACATGATTAAAATATTCAGTCTCTAAACTTAGCTTGTTATGTCCATGAAGTAAACCAGTGAGGGAACAGTCACGAGCTACTCATCCAGCATCTTGACACCAGTTCTCCAGCATTTTTCCTTTCCTACATTAAATAATCTCCTATGATCTAAAATGTCACACCTGTAAGCATCATTTACTGCTGAAAAACATATCTTGACAGCACATAAAAATGTATACACACACAATGCACATGCAGTTGTATATGTTGAAGTATGTATCTTAGAGCAGGACAGAGAGGATGCAGCAGCCTCAGCAGAAGAAGACAGCAAATCAGTTACTTAGATTCATTCAGCCGCCCTACATGAAACAAATGTGGAAATCCTCCCCAAAACAAAAAGAAGGAAACTTTCCCTGGTGGCCACGTTATTTCAGGAGGACTCCTGCAGAGTTTAGAAAACAAAACAGTCACCAAGAGGAAAGGAAAAGCTACGCCGGAAAGGAGTATTATGATAAACAGTCACGCCGATGACACCAGCGCCAAGGGGACTGCTTAATCAGTGTCTGCAGTTTAATATCAAAGACAAACAAGTTGGAATTGCTCAACCAAAGTTCAGTAAGAGCATGCAGTGACTGTGCAAATAAAACCAAGGAAGCACTCAATACTACAGGAAAATTCTCTGTATCAATTTCCACATCTGAAAAAGGGGATTAATGTGACTTTCTCTGTATGTCAGGACTATGAAACCCAGTAAAGGCCATACCATGAAAAGACATTTGAAAATTTCCAGTAACTACACTAGTCCTAGCGCAACTAGCTGTCATGGGTTCAGCAGTAGCAGTCATTTTTCTCCTTCTTAGTAGTTGGTGCAGCACTGTGTTTTTGACTTGT
>JAOEHY010017312.1:0-25951 GCA_025447955.1 Psilopsiagon aurifrons
GTGACAGCCAGCATGGCTTCACTAAGGGGAAATCCTGCCTGACCAATTTGGTGGCCTTCTATGATGGGGCTATGGAAATCATGGACAGGGGTACAGCAGTTGATGTCATCTACCTGGACTTGCACAAAGCATTTGAAACTGTCTCACATGACATCCTTGTCTCTTTAATTGGAGAGACATCAATTTGATAGGTGGGCCACTCAGTGGATAAAGAACTGGCTGGATGGCCGCACGCAAAGAGTTCTGCTCAATGGCTCAATGTCCAGCTGGAGACCAGTAACGAGTGGTGTCATCAGGGATCAGTGTTGGGACCGGTCTTGTTCAACATCTTTGTCAGTGACATGGACAGTGGGATTGAGTGCGACCTCAGCAAGTTTGCTGATGACACCAAGCTGTGTGGTTTGGTTGATACCCTGGAGGGAAGGAATGCCATCCAGAGGGACCTTGACACACTTGTGAGCGGGCTGATGCCAACCTGATGAAGTTGAACCATTTCAAGTGCAAGGTCCTACATCTGGGTTGGAGTAACCCCAGGCAAAGCTACAGGTTGGGCAGAGAAGAGATTCAGAGCAGCCCTGAGGAGGACTTGGGGGTGTTGGCTGATGACAAAATGAACGTGAGCCAGCTTCAGCAGCCCAGAAATCCAAACATATCCTGGGCTGCATCACAAGGAGCATGACCAGCAGGTCAAGGGAGGTGATCCTGCCCCTCTACTCTGCTCTTGTGAGACCTCACTTGGAGTACTGTGTACAGTTCTGGTGTCCTCAACATAAAAAGGAGATGGAACTGTTGGAACAAGTCCAGAGGAAGGCCACAAGGATAATGAAGGGACTGGAGCACCTCCCGTATGAAGATAGGATGAGAAAGTTGAGGCTGTTCAGCCTGGAGAGGAGCAGGCTGCATGGAGACCTCATAGCAGCCTTCCAATATCTGAAGGGGGCCTATAGGGATGCAGGGGTGGGACTCTTAATTAGGGACTTTAGTGATAGGACAAGGAGTAACGGATTCAATCTTAAACAGGTGAAATTTAGATTGGATATGAGGAAGAAATTCTTTCCTGTAAGGGTGGTGAGGCATTGTAATGGGTTGCCCAGAATGGCTGTGAATGCTCCATCCCTGGCAGTGTTCAAGGCCAGATTGGACAGTGCCTTGGGTGGCATTATTTAGTGGGATGTGTCCCTGCCCATGGCAGAAGTGTTGAAACTAGATTATCTTGAGGTCCTTTCCAACCCTAACTATTCTATGATTCTATGATTCTATGATTTATGTGTTTGATAGTGGTCAGGACAGAGTATGATCTGATAATGAAGGATTGTATCTGCCAAATAATACACTATTTTAGAATCTGCTACGAAAAATTCACCCCATGTGTTTGTTTCATGTCCCCCCGACCCCCGAAAAAAAGTTGAGACTAGATGATCTGATCACTAGTATTCATATCATTTTTCTGTCAGATCACAGAATATTCATGTCATTGGACCTTTGTGACTGTGGCTATCTGATCCTAGTGGGGCATCTCTAGCAATACCCATAGCGGTTAGCTCTTGGACTCCCCTCAGTGCTTCATAACAGTTGCCTTACTGGTAGAAGAGAAGTGAAACTCTGGGAAAATCCATGGATAACTAGCTGAAACTGGCTCTACTTGAACCACTGGAGATGCAGTAGCCAGCATAGAATATATGCACCCTGATAAAAAATGTATATATTCTTTTGTTTCACTGACAGCAATAACACAGTTGGAAAACAGCATTCACTGGGTCTTGCAGGAAAATACCCATTCTCGAAAGCAGAGACATAATACACATGGTAAATGTGTCCACTGTCAGCATGCATAAATTACATAGTGTGATCACTGATTTCCCAAATGCAAGATGGAAAGGTACTCCTCATGATTGCGGTAGTCATGGCTTCTCTCAGAGAACACTGGATGTGATTTTTGATGATCTTAGAATATTGGGCATGCCACATTTCAAGAATGAGGCATATATTAGGGCCCTTATTGTCAGTGTCAGTCCAACACTAATGATACCAAAAACATAGGTTTGGCATAAGTTGTCACAGCAATTGTCACAGCAGGCCTTTTAGTACCACACTGCTGTGCCACAGCTGGACAGCAAGATAATGGTGCCAGCTTCAATCCAAAGACAACTGGATGCTTCCTGATCTCAATGAGGCAATTGAAATCAGTGTCCTGTTCCTTAACAGCCTGTAACACTTCCTGGCATATGGTCAGGAAGGACATAATCTGCAATTACAGATTGCCTACTGCAAGTCATTCAGTCAGCCTCACATTTACAGGCCCCAGTCTGCACAGGGGCTTCAACGACTCCAATATCTCCTAGACGGACAACACAGCAGGACAAAAGCAAACAGGACATTCCTGTAGTACACTGACAACAACTTCCTCCTCTAAGTGATAAAGGAGTAAATGAAGAGAGGTACTCTGTTGGACCTTATATTCACCAACAGTGAGGAGCTTGCTGAGAATGTGAAGGTCAAACAACCTTGGCTGTATTGAGCTTGAGATGGCGGAGTTCAGGGCAATTCGTAAAGTTCAACAAGGGAAAATGCAAAGCCCTGCACCTGAGGAGGAACAATCCTATGCACTGATATATGCTGGAGACCAGCTTGGCAGGAAAGAGGTGCCCAGTGCCAGGACCAGAGGCAACAGGCACAAGTTGAAACACAGGAGGTACTTATGCACGACTTATGACCCACATGGAGGATTGTGCAGTGCTATCATTGACTGGTCAGGATGTATACAAAATCATCAACATACAGTGAGTCTGAGCATGAGGCTGATGTAATCCTGTGACTCTTTCCTGATGTTGTCATATTTAGCTGAACCAAACCTATGAATGATGTTACTCAGAACAGCATTGCCCTTGAGATGAGCTTGAGTACTTAAAATGAGTGTTGCCAGATGTGCCTCTCCATTTGCTTAAAACTCAGGAGAGTTGGATGGTGAGACATGTCTGCCCTATGAGGGGGCTGGCAGCATTGAAGTATATACGGTTTGGAAGCTCTGGCTTCATATCTCTCACTTGACACTGTAAGTGTGACCTTTGCCATTTGCTACTGGCTTCAATATCAACATGAAGCAATTTTACAGCTACTGTGCAGGATTTACTGGCACATTTTTAGTTACAGTTGAGAGACTTCATTATGCCTCAGTGAACAATGCAGTTCCCCAACAAGTTGGTGTATGTACTTCCCTATGCACGGACCAGAAGACGGATAGAAATGTCAGCTGTGAATCAGCTATTATAACCAGAGCTACTTCTTCACTTTCTAAGCAGCAAAAGTGACTGCACACCCTGCCTTTGCAAGAACTGTGTTCAGCAGTGCAGACTTGTCACTATTCCTAATTCTAACATTAAATGTTGGAGGCCAAGGGCTTACTCCAACAGTCTTTACCTCTTCCACTGGAGTTGTACAGTCAAAATCCACCTGTCAAGGACAGGCAAAGTGCATCATATTATTGTAAGTCTGCCTTAGTGTTGCTTTGTTAACAAATGTTCCTAGTGTTAATGAGATAGTTTAGAAAACATTGGAATGGAGATAATTGTCAGTAAAAATCGCACAAACTAATGTTTCTTAAGATACAAGGTATTTCCTGATAGGAATATTTTTTCTTCCCACCAAAATTAATGCCAAGCCAGGATGTAACTCAGTTGCATGAACATTATACTGACATTTAAGATGCCCTAAGGCAGCTTAAGGTCTCCAGGAAATTAGAAGGGCTTATTAAGTAGTGCGTTGAGATCATCAGGAGCATGGTGGCAAAGATCAGTCAAGGGCTACGCTTTGCAGCTACCAGGAGTCATCTACCTAGCCAGAGTAGCCTGGGATGAGTGGACACTGCAACCCAAACAGAGCTTCTGTTGTGGTTTAACCCCAACTGGCAACTAAGCCCCACAAACCATTTACTCATTCACTGCCCTGTGGAATGAAGGAAAGAATCACGAGGGTAAAAGTGAGAAAACTCATGGGTTGAGATAAAGACAGTTTAATAAGTAAAGCAAAATCTGCACACACAAGCACAGCAAAATAGGGAATTCATTCACAACTTCCCATTGGCAGGCAGGTGTTCAGCCATCTCTAGGAAAGCAGGAATCCTGGAAGTTTGTCTTCCCATGTGATTATCATGTGGAAAGACAAATGCCATCACTCTGAATGTCCCGTCCCCCCCCTTTCCTCCTTCTTCCACCAGCTTTTATCACCAAGCATGACACCATATGGTATGGAATATCCTTTCAGACAGTTGGGGTTAGCTGTTGCAGCTGGGTCTCCTCCTAACTCACTTGTGCACCTCCAGCCTACTCATTGGTGGCATGAGGAGTAGAAAAGGCCTCAAATCTGTGCAAGCACTGATCAGCATTAGCTCAAATATCCTTGTATTATTAAGACTATTCTCATGACAAATCCAGAACAGAGCATCATACAAGCTACTATGAAGAAAATTAACTCCAATCAGGGAAGCTGCTTTCCAGGTTGAGGGCTGTAAAATTGATACCTCACACCCCTAAGTGAAGGAGCATGTAACCTCTCCCTGTGCAAGGTGTGCTCTGGTGGAGTCATTGAGGCAGCAGCAAAGGAGCTGCAGGAGGGAATCAGCAGGTTACTCTGTATTAGGAAGGGAGAATAAGAAATAGAAATTATTTGAGGTGTTGTGAAAGGGCACCTGAACATCTTGTCTGTGACAAAAGACTCAGAGATTTGGGGTTGTTTAGCCTGGAGAAAGCTGCTGACAAACCTTATTGCTTCATTCCCATACTTAAATGGCGGTTATACGAAAGATGGAGAGAGAATTTTTTAACAGGGCAAGGGACAAGGGCTAATGCCTTTAAACTAAAAAAGGGTAGATTTAGACCAGATACATGGAGGAAGTTCCTTGCCATGAGGGTGGTGGGACACTGGCACATGTTTCCAGAGAAGCTGTGGCTGCCCCATCCCTGGAATTTTTCAAGGCCAGATTGGGTGGGGTCTTGAGCAGTATAATATAGCACAAATCCAGTCTAGATAAAAAGGAACTTCCAAAGGGAATAGGTGATATGAAAGGGTTTCAAAAAGGCATATTTCTAACCTGCTAGTTCAGAGTAGATCTAAATTTTTAGACAGATAAAATCATTTAACATCAGTCCACCTTTACTGATTTAATTCCTTAATCAAGATGAGGTTTACAGCACAGCTTAAGTGACATTCCTGTGTCACTTAAGATAGGTCCTAGCATCACAGAGTGGTTATTTCAACAAGAGTCAAGCAAAAAGGATGTTATTTTCTGTATCTGTCAAAATTAGCTTCTGCCCAGAAAGTCCCAGCTCAGTAAGCTCAGGGTCACATTTGGCTTAAGAAATGGCAGAAACAAAATTGCAAAGTGCAGGAGATAAATCTCTGCAAATGCTGCTAATGTCTGAATTGACTAAAAGATGTTAAATAACAGGAAGGTATTATAAATCTTCCCCCACTTCAGATAAACTAATCATCTGTACACATTAAGGTGGCATTTAATAACTGGTGCTCCAGGAAGTATAAAAAAATCTACTTGCTGGTGAGTGCTCTGCCAACAGCAGAATGAAGCCAAGATTACAGTGGCCTTTTAACATAGTTAACAAAATAATCAATAGCTTTTTATTTTTATTAAATTATTATCATTGTAGAGAATGACTGAAGTATGTTTTCCATTTACTCAATAGAATCGTATCTGCAAGAAGCTTGCAAACAATTGGGTAGAGAGCCCTCCCGATGAAGAGGCTCAGATACCTTTATTGTTAGAGGGTATGCTTAATGCGCTGCCTTCCAGAGGCCCTGCAATAAGAAGGAAAAAGATCTTAGGGCTCAGTAATTGCCTGCTGCTTCAAAAAATTAATAAAAATCATGGCACGTAGAGAGCAGTTATAACTATGAATGAACTGTGCTCTCAGTGGCTTTGTTCTCCTAGAAAACCTATCAGAATTTCTATTATTAAACAAAATGCATACAGCCTCAACAGGGGAAGCAGGGGGAGGAGAGATGTCATGATAATGAATATAAACCATGTTTTATTCCAAATACCACTCTCCTGAAGTTTGAATAACGAGACATCATTAAACATATCCTGAAGGTGCATAGATCAACAAGATGTACATTTCCATTTTTAACAAAGATTTCCAATTCCACTTGTTCTTTACCGTACTCTTTTTTTTTTTCCTGGTCCTTTTCACATATCCCTGCACACCAGTACTCAGAGGGTAAGAAAGAATGAAGGACTGCTGCAGAATTTTCTGCAAAAGCATCCTACAAGTGCACCTGCCTGCCTGTGCTGTGGGAAACTCTTCCAAACACAGACTATTATTTCAGTGATTTTCAACGTGCCTGAACATTGCAGCCCTATGCATGAAAGTGGCATTACCCTTTGTGCTCTGAATTTACACTTCCACTGCAATTTTTCACACACCTCCAGGGTTCCACGGGTGAAAAAATTGCTGCCTTTTACAGGAGCTCATATGAGATGTGTTTCTACCTTAGAGTCACTGAAACAGGAAAGCTTCACTTTTATCTTGCATACTGACTAGGCCTGTACAGCAGATAATGGCAGCACTACTTAGCCTCTGACTCATCTCATACTAAGCATACAGGCGAAGAGCAGTAATGAATGCAAGCCAATGAGAGGCAGGTGGGATAAGCCCCTGCTCAGACTCTAGGTATCCACAGTGGCATGGAATGGGATAAGAGGGATGCACTCTGCACATAGAATTCCAGGGACCTTTATCCTGACACAAGAAGCCTTCATAAAGGGGGGGGGGGGAAGTTGTGAAAAAACAACCAGGAGGAAAGCAATTATGGCAAAACAACAACCTCAGGACAGCTTTCCCCCAGCAGTAATGCTGTCCTGAATATAAATCTCATTTCTTTTTCATAGAGAAAGCATCTCAAAAAATCATTTCAGGTCTCAGAAAAGCAGCAGTAGAAGAGGCAAAAGTCAGGTGAGACAAAATTTAGTCAGCAGTAATGAAAATACCATTTTCAATCACATTCAGAAAACAATGGAACTATGCTTTTAATAATCTCAAGACAGTAGTCCCAAAACCCAAAGTAGTCCCTTTCATCTACACTGCTATGCATTTATGCCTGAGAAAATCAAATATGAACAATTCACAATATCCATAACTAAGGATAGAAAGCCTCTAATGAACAGGCCCAAGATTTATCTAACTCTATGCCTTGTCTTCTACAGTAGTTAAAACAAATGACTGAGGAAGAGTAGGAACAGATGAAGAGCATATCATAATTCCTCCTAATACACCAGCTTCCAGCTACTCTCAGCCCAGGCATTTCCTGAGCTGTGTATCATAGCTGTACATTTATTAATCCTCAGTTCCCTTTGAATACATGCAAACTCTTCCAACTGACAATATCCTTTGGCAAGGAGATCTCCAAGTCTCCTGTCATGTTAGTAGACTTATTTTGAACAATGCTCCTCCTAGGCTGACCTGAAGCTATCTAGAATTTTTTTTCAGATAAGCATATGCTAATAGTGATTTTACAGACATATACTACACTCTTCCTCAGTTACCTTTTTTGTGTGTTGAAAAAACTTCATTTATTACAGACGTAACTACATGCAGTATTCAAGACAGAAGCAAGCCTTACATTTTTATAATGATATAATGAGGTTATTCTATTATCTGTTCCTTTCCTAAGAATTCCTAATTTTAGGCTCTTTGTTTTGACCACTATTTAGTGCTGGGCTGATACTTTTTCAGACTCATCCATCACAACCTATCATCCACTCTAGAGTGGAAATCATTTTCTCGAAGCTTCTTTTTTCTTTAATTTATTTTTTTTTCATTTGCTGGGGAGGGCTTCCTTAGGTGCATCGCTTCATATACAGCCATATCCACTTTTACCTAAATAAGGGCCTGATTCTCAAGAAATGTGTATATTTATGCACATGCAAATGCAATGTGGGCAGCATATGCCATGTAAACATGGTAGCAACAAACAAATCCAGAAAATCAAATCTTTGCCTTGGATTATGAGAAGCTGCAAAATGTTACTTCTTTTGACTACACTTAGAAAAACTTCATACACAAAAATGTTTCTAGAAACAGTGATAGTGCAAATAAAATTTCTGAAAACCTACAGTTGAAAGACTGATATTCTCCTATTTGGAATAGCTTCTAGGTGGTCCCACAATCATAGAGTCACAGAATCAACTAGGTTGGAAAACACCTTTAAGAAATATCATCAAGTCCAACTATTACCTCAGGACTGCCAAGACCACCAATAAACCATGTCACTAAATGCCACATCTACATGGTTTTTGAACACTTCCAGGGATGGTGATGGCTGGTGGTCCTGATGGTGATACCACTGCCATGGACAGCCTGTCCCAATGCTGCATTCACCCTTTTGGTGAATGAATTTTTCTTAATATCCAATCTAAACCTCCCCTGGCACAGCATTAAGCAATAGGTCTGTGAATAAACGTGAATAAAAAATGCATACCAGCTTACAAAGGTTATAAACTCTGAAAATTAAAGAATACTATGTAACTTTGGTTTGCTAAGCATCAGCTCTGAGGCTGACAAATATTATAGTCTTGGTTATACTACATATTCATATATATATATATTACAGTTGTTATAATGATTCACAAAGCTATGGAAAAAAATAGTAATGTGGAAGAAATTATTACATAATGAGAGTTTTTAAAAGCCAGCAATAAATTCATCATTATCAGATGCATTTTCATTGAAAACTGTGTCTTGTTTTGTCTGCGGTATAGTACTATGTTGGCAATAACTTAATTATAATATTCATATAAAAATGATTAGTCATAATTGTCCCAGCAGACCATAAAATTTCCAGGATTAAGCAATGCTACAAGAAATAATTTCTACTTTGTTTTCTCTGTGATTGTACCTTCTTTGAATATCTCAATATATGCCTTTAAGAATTTTACTTTCCCACCCTCATCTTCACTCTGCCATAGGAAATATCAGAACATTCAACATATCTAAATACAAAAATATTAAAATATCACAAGTTAGAGAGTACACAATATAAATGAAAAGCAATTTCTGGGAAACAAAGACATTCTTAGTCATGTAGTATTTTATCAAGTCTGAATAAGACAAGCTAACACAAGGAGATATCATAATCTCCAGTATGATTTAATCTTGTAACATAAAGCTTTGCTATGCAGTCAAGAAAAAAACAAACAAAAAAAACCAAACAAACAAAAAAAAACAAAAAAATAAACAAAAAACGAACAACAGAGCTAGATATAGAACTTCTCTATAGATGGCAGATTATTTAAATCCTTTCCACAGAGATATTTTAAACAGTGTTAGCATAAATCCAAAGAAAACATATTTATATTAAAAGATAAACTAAGGGAGTGGGAGCACAATGCATCACAAATAAAGTGAAGGTAAACTGGCTTTTCACTAATGCATGGGTTTTGTCTAAGAGCTTTTCTTTCACTTCTTTTTAGTTTCTATGGACACAGCTGTCTCTTCAGAGATGACTCAACACTGTCTGTACATACTGAGGAGGAGACCTCAGGCAGACGAGGAGACCATCAAAGAAGACTGTGTTTAGAGGGGAGTCCTTCAAGGCCATGCCAGGGACCATGGGTATGGGGGCCTGCCGCCGTCTTCTATGTTTCACCATCACCCCAAGCCGAGGACCTGCCCAATGCTGAAGGCCCCGGAACTATACCCAGCCTCATGCCCTGTTCCACAGCCCAGCACCCAGCCTCAAGTTGGCACAGCCTCATTCACACTGCTATCAGGGCCCTGGCACAGGGATGGATGTCATGTGTGGAGTGGAATGAATTAGAGGAGCTCGTTACAGCTGGAAGCAGGAGGCTGGGCTGAAATCTCCATTGCTAGTCTGTTTTCAAATGTAATTATATGAATTACTGATTAAAATCCTCTGCCCTGGCTTGCTGAAAACAATGCAATCTGTTTTATAGCACAGCCTGATGTTTATGGAATTCCTTCCTCTAAAGGAAATAATAACCAAAGCCATGCTAAGGAAATAATAGCTAGGAATGGCGTGTTTTCACAGAACATAATGGAAGACACCTTCTTAGAGGTACCCAGGTCATGGTTCAGTAGCTAGATGACATTAAAACATGTGCAATTAAAAGTAAGAATTGTTGAATAACCTGCCAAATCTTGACAAAGAAAATTTGACAAAGATATGAAAAAACAAAAGAAAATATGGATATCTAAAATAAAGTGCAACTATTTGCAAAGGTAACTAATTGCATGAAGCAAAAACTGTTCAGATGAATAGACACTTCTTTGGCTATACAATTATGGAGAGTAAAAAAAAGATCTCAGTTCTTTGACAACACATTGCTGTGTTGCATTAGAATAATTTTACTGGTTCTATATTCTAGATAGAAAAATATTTTACTACGTCATCCACTACCCTAATGAAGTTCTCCTGTGCTGTTCTGTAGAAGACACTTTTAAATTTAAAAGGTACTTTAAACATACCTGAGATACAAGAAAAAACAGCTTTCTGCTCCAAAAAAGGAAAGAGCCATTCCAGCTTCCTTGAGCCAGGAGCAGCAATCATTCTGGCTGAGAAGCAGAAATATTCACAGCATTATTCTGCAGGTAGGATTTGTCAATAACTGATCTGCAGGCAAAGCAAATGATTGCAAAATATATTTGGCTTAAATGAAAACCAACAAACAAATTCAGATTCTTGCCAAAATGGGCAGTATTAAAAAACCTTTCCAAGTCTGGTAATGTTACATTAATCCCCAAAGCAAACATTTTGGCTTTAAGCACCTGTTAAGAAAATGAAGGATAAGATGGACTAGATTCACAAAGCTGCTGCTGCCTCACTTCCTTAGCTCTGTCCCAGACTTTCTTCAAAATGCCTCAGCTCTGATTCATACCTTCACCAAGGAATTTTCCTCTAATTCATCTCTGCAGGAGCTAGTTTGTCTTGGTGTCCTGGGTTCAGCAGTAGCAGTCATTTTTCTCCTTCTTAGTAGCTGCTGCAGTGCTGTGGTTTTGCCTTTCAGCCTGAGAACAGCACTGATAACACCAATGTTTTCAGTTGATGCTCAGCAATATTTACTCTGACCAAGGACTTTCTGAGCCTCATGCTCTGCCTGGGAGGAGGGGAAGCCAGGCAGAAGCAGACAGAACGCCTGACCCAAACTAGCCAAAGAGGTATCCCACACCATAGCATATG
The DNA here is from genome assembly GCA_025447955.1 of Psilopsiagon aurifrons. Classification (NCBI taxonomy): domain Eukaryota; kingdom Metazoa; phylum Chordata; class Aves; order Psittaciformes; family Psittacidae; genus Psilopsiagon; species Psilopsiagon aurifrons. The sequence goes on from JAOEHY010017312.1 coordinate 11,209, forward strand.
ATGCCCAGTATATAAACTGGGGGCAGTTACCTGGCAGGGTTAGTTCACTGCTCAGTTGGGCTGGATATTGGTTGGTGGGTGGTGAGCAGTTGTATTCTCTTCCCTTGTTATTTCCCTTATCATTATTGTTATCTGTGGTAGCAACAGTGGTTTGTGTTATATCTTAGTTACTGGACTGTTCTTATCTCAGCCTGTGGGAGTTACATTCTTTCATTTCTCCTCCCCATCCTTCTGGGAGCTGGGGGGAGGAAAGGGGGAGAGTGAGAAAGCAGCTGTGTGGCTGACCGAACTTAAACCACGACACTTGGTTTCATAGAGCTATGGCCAGAACACCAGGATTGTTATCAACAGAGGAGAGGACTTGCTTTGAGCCTCCCTTTTTAATAATCTTCCACTTTGCACAACTAATTCAAGGTCCAGTGCAGCAGCAGTTAACACCTTCCAGGTGACTGCCTAATTCATCATGTGAGAGAGACATCCTTCTTCATGCTCTGCTTTTTGAACGCACACTTTTTTGATTTACCTGCTAAAGGACACTGAGTCCCTTTCTAGGAGAAATGAGAGAAAAGCAACCCTTTCTGTCATATGACTGATTTGAGTAGATCACCCACTTCTGCAAAATGTTGTTGTGAAATAACTGGAAAAAAGATGGTCTTGGAGCTGTATACCATTCTGCATGAAATAACTCCTTACCTACTACAATTACAGCATTGCTAAAGCCATTGGTTTGGCCCATGTTTTTATTTTTATGTTCTACAATAGAATTATTTGGCCCCTGGCTTGGTTAATAATTCAACAGGGGGTAAAAGGGCCTTTGAATTTTCTGCGAGTGTCTTCACTTTTTCAAGCACCTATTAACTCAAAAGAAATATTTGCCTTTTCAGTTATGCCTTAGGTAGCCTGCAGATGACCTTTACAGTTCAGATCACTTAATATTTTGTACTTCTCATACAGCCTCAGGTTTATCCATCTGCATTTCAAAACCCACAAAGTCAGTTTTTGTTTCCCAGCCTTTAAATGTTATTACTCCATATCACATAAATGTAATGCACTATTTAACATCACCAGAGTCTGTAGGAACAAGTATCTCCTTATAATTGCCTTTTTAAAAGAACAGCTTTCAAAGGAAACAAAGTCAGTGAGAAGCTTGAGATATAATTGGATAACATGATTGCGGCGCACCACATGGCAGTTCAAGAAATTCCCCAACTCAGCCAATATTACCCAGTAATTAAAAATATCAATCACTTCTACATTCCTTTCTCATGCAGGGACAGACTGAAACTTTAGATACCTATATTCCTAGCGGGATAAACCACAACACCCACAGTAATTTTGTCTCGAGTTTCCATGGAAACAGTGTTTACAGTATTGCAGTGTTATCAGGGAAAAAAATAAGTTATAAATAATAAAGAGTCTAATGTTGTGTCTCTTGGTCTTCCTGAGCAGCTTCAGGCACTGAGACAGATGAATTAGATAGAAATGGAAGACAGCAGCTGTAACATCAATGCTTATTATCGGCTGTGCTTCATTACTGGAAAGTCCATATTGCTGCTTGTCCTGGTTTAACTTCAGCCAGCAAGTATCACTCAGCCGCTCACTCACTGTCCCCTCAGCAGGCTGGGGGGAAGTGAATTGGAAGGGTTGAAGTGAGAAAACTAGTGGGTTGATATAAAGACAGTTTAATAACTGAAATTAATAACAATAATAACAACAAGAAGAATAAACTGTAATGACAAATAGAATAACAAAGAGAGAGAAATAAAACTCAAGAAAGTCAAGTGATGCAAATGAAAACCACTGCTTACCACGGCCTGATGGCTGTCCAGTCAGTCCCTGAGGAGCAGATCCCAGCCCACCTTCTCCCAGCTTCATATGCTGAGCATGATGCCATATGACATGGAATATCCTTTGGGTCAGTTGGAGTCAGCTGTCCTGGCTGTGTCCCCTCCTAGCTCCTTGTTCACCCGCAGCCCACTCCATGATGAGGTGGTGGTGGGAGTGGCGAAAAATGCTTTGACTCTGTGCAAGCACTGCTCAGCAATAACAAAAATATCCCTGAATTATCAACACTGGTTTCAGCACAAATTCAAAACAGAGCACCATGCAAACAGCTGTGAAGAAAATTAACTCTACCCCCAAACTAATGTTACAGCCAAACCCAGCACACTGCTAAAGCTTCATAATGTGATAGTGCCAAGTTACATTTTATTAACTATTATAACCACTAAATATCTAGCATCCTTAGAAGAATTGTCAGCTGCCTTCACACTAGTAATTCGCAGAATTCTAACTATTCTTTTCAAAAATATTTAAACTCATTTCACATTTTGCTCATCTAGCTACCATGTTTCAGCCAGAAACAGATTTTTGTTTGTTCATAGCTCCTATTCTGGATACCCATCAGCATTACAGGATATCAGGCCTACAATTATGTTTGTTGATATGTGAAACTTCACATGAACATATATTACCCAAAGCTAGGAAACTCTCCCTTGTAACATAAATGGGTCACTTTGTAGAGGCAGTGCTTTTTATCTATTATTTCTGTCATGTTATTTAGTCAAAACAGGTGGGCCTAAGTTATTGCACACGCAAATGTTGGTAAATAATTGACCCAGTTGTCAGAACCTCACAGCTCTTTGTCAGCACTTTCTGTACTCTGTAATTTTGAGAACTGGTGCTATAGAAATTGGTCCTGTGAAATGTTCGGTACCGTCAAGCCCTGCTGAAAACCGGGGCAATTGAAAGCACTCTCCACACTTCACAGGAGGCCTTCAGGACCATGTCAACATGGAGGGCTTAATTGCCTAAAAGGGATCTCCTTGTCACCCAACTTTCATTAAACGCAGAGCGAATCTATAAAGTTTCAGCACTGTAGAATCAAATCCAGGCAAAATATGTAAGAAGAAAGTACTGTATCCTTCCTTTCCCATGGCTATAATGTCTTACTATACCTTTATAATTCTTCTCATATGATCTACACTTCTGTTTGTAATGTGAAGCCTAGGATGAAAGCCCTTCTCTATTTCAGAAAAGAGATTATAAGACCGATTTTTAAGACTGGTGTCACATTTTTTACAAGGGTTTCTTAATGGCTGCTTTTAATTGCTGGTATAAATAAGGTCTCTCTTGAGATGTGGCAAAAGTAGCCTTTTTTTGTAAAAATATTTCAATAATCTTTGGACCTGAGAGACAAAAGCAACCTCACCTGCTATTAGAATGTTCACCCCTGTAATTACAATTAACAAAGTCCCTATGCCCACATAAATAGCCATATTCTCTAAGTTTGGATCCCATTTTGATCTTTGCAATTCAGTCTCATCACTGATTGTTTTCTCTAGCACCACTCCCTATGAAATGAATGACCTAGCCAGGAGCAAAGTCTTCAGAAAATCTTCATAATGAACATTAATAGAAAGCGTTCACAAAGGAAACTCCTGCATAAGCCTATGCTGACAACTGCTGCTTCATGCTTGTGAGCTGCTTCTCTCTTTTAAAAATCTTGTTTTCAAACTGCGTGCCTCTTGGACAGCATCATTTTTATCCATTTTCTATATTTATGTTCAAACTCATGGTCTAAACAATACTTTGTCTAAGGACTCCACCAGTTAATATGGATTGTGAAAAAAATACATTGATTCAATTTGTGTATCTTAAAAAATTTGAGACAGTGCATGAAGATTTCTTTGCAGGGTCCATATCTGATGTGCAATAAACTCCAGTAATTAAAGTTACTTTCAGTTTAAAAACAAAACACAAACAAAAGAATGAGATTCTCATCCTGGTGGCTGTTATTTTGCACAAGAAAGCTGGCAACAGAGACGTAGCAACACTCGAGGATGTGCAAAGGCAAGAAGACAAAAACATCAGTACTAAAGCAGCAGCAGCAGTGAAGCAGTGCTGCAGCAGCTTCAATGTGCCTGGGTGACAGCTCTCACAGCTGCCAGTGAAAAGCATTTTCAGGGGGTAAGGGCTGCCCAGTTGCATAAGAAAGCCCCTGGGCATGATAAAGGTTCAGGCAATTGAGGAGCTACAAAACAGATTAAAACATTCAGAGGGAAAAGAAAGGCTTCATGCTCAGAAGGGGAGCAGACAGTGTTTTTTCTGCTGGCCGTGAGTATACTTTATTTCCATCACTACTTGATGTGACCAGTATTTGACTTGTGAAAGCCTTTCTAGATTTTCCTATAGCTGTCTGAAATTGCCTAGCAAAAATTTACAAGCAGCAGTGATGCAAGCAAGATCCATACCGAGTTATAGTGGTTCACTCGGATTGCAGTGACACAAAGGGGCTTCTTAGCAGGATCAGAACCCCTAATCAGTATGTATTGAACAAGACTGTAAGTGTCTGTGCTCATTGTAGGGAGGGTGGACTAGATGATTTAAAAGTCCCACTGAAACTGTGATTCTGTGATAAGAAACCTGTCCAACATAGACACAAAGAAAAATACATGTATTTAGATATGTTATTAAAAGATCAGCATTATAATTATAGACAATATATGTGGTTTTCCTTTGTATATGTACAAATTAAATGCAGTGTTCCCAAATTGCACTTGCAAATATTTGCATGCACATGCACAACTTCCTGTGTTAGTCAACTTTGTGTTTCTAGCCTAAAGCTTGTGTTTGAAAAATTGATGCAGTGGAGGTGAGAAAATTTATGAACTGCTTGGCATTAATGTACCTGAGTACAGCGATCACAAGATTTTCTAATAGCTCACTGAACCCAATAGAATGTTGCAGTTCTTCTTTTGTCTTTAGCAAACCCCCAGCTAAAGAGGTTTCTGCCTTTGCAATGTGGTGAGTCCATTTCATTGCTCACAGCAAATTAAAAATATTTTTATGAATGTTCTTTAAAAGAGGAAATCAATAATGATTCAGACTTTTGGCCTCTTCAGCGAATTGTCAGGGTTATTTTGGAGGATTGTAACATTGGCAGGAGTGCCTAGCAAATCTATCAAAAATAGGCACAAATCTTTCTCAACACAATTTATTTTTTAAACAGATGCCAGGTTTGTGCTCTTATAGCCAAATCCAGATGCCTACATTTGAAAACAAAAGCTCTGTATATCCTGCAGCTTCTGCAGAAGGAAAAGGGAGGTAAGAAGTGCCTTTTTGTTTTGTTTATTGGTTTTTCAAGTCAAGGCAGCAGTGCCTAAATATGGATTTAGGAGTTGAAAACATCATCATCATAAGAAGATAGACTGGGTTCATCAACAAAGTATACCTATTACTGCTATTCAGAACTCTAAGGTTCCAGTCCCAGTGAGTGAGTGAGTGAGCCTGGGCAGGTATTTCAATCTGTAGACCCTGAGGTGCCCTATACCCCTTTCTAGAAGAAGTATGTGGCAGGTGATAGGTATTTCCTAGAAGTTTTCCAGTTACTTTGCAGTCTCCATCAGGCTAACATTTTTTTATTAGGCTTACTGTCAGAACTGTGAAGTAGGACTCAAGGAAGAGATTGAGAAGCAAATAGTCCATAATGTCACCAGATTAAATGTGCTACCATGTCTTTTAGAGAAATGACACTTTCTGAAATCAATAACACCAAATTTTGCACAGATTCTTAGTAAAGGTTAAAATTTCTGAAGCATTTAAAGCTAGTTGCATTCAGACAAAAAAGAAAAATAGTCCTTTTAAAAGGGAAATAAAAGGTATTTTACATTTTTAAGGCAAATATATTTTCTTTCAACAATGTGGAAAAGCAGCATAGGTCAATGACAGTTGTAATTATATAAGCTGTTTCTATAACATACAATATTTGGAACTCACTATCTGAGTGAAACTTCAACTTCTTCTACAGCAGAGCGAAGATATTCTTATCTAGACTTTTAGTGGTATCTTGGAGCCCTCTAGCTCATAGTTCTTTTGTGATATTTTAAGATCTATTACAGCTCTGCTAATTGTGTTTTGAAACATTGATTTTAGGAAAGAGATAGAGTGTACTATACTAGAAAACGTTTCAGCCTTGTGGAAAATATACTGAATATACTGGAAAGGAAGTCAAGATCGACTTGTACTTGTTCCCCATGAGGAAAGCATAAACACTTGTTAATTATAGAGGAAGCTAACCACCAAGGTAGCTGGGGACACAAATTCAGATTTCCAAACAAAGAAAACTAAACATTCATTTACACAGCCATGCTAGAGAAAGGGCAGTGCAAATCTCTCTGCATTAAATGAGCTATCTCTCCAGGGCAAATGAAGCCAGCCAGCAACACAGCACTTCTCAGAGTTGCGGGGATGAGAAATGGCAATTGAGAGGCAAAATGTCACCTTGTCTCCCCACGGCCAGCCTCTTCTCTACCTATCACCACAGTGAGGCCCCACTGCCACATCTCAGCTCTGCCAGCAGACTTATGAGGTGCTAAGGTTCCCTGCCGCCCTTGTATCTCATTGTCCATTCCAGTAAGAGAATAAAATGGGGTCAGCAGGGAAAGCTTCTCAATAAGCTTTAGTCTGTTGTCACAGGAGGACTAGGTAACTCATTCAGTGCTGCTTACCCAGCATGTGCAGTGCAAAGGCCATTGCTTCCATGTTAGCCAGGCTACTCCTTTTGGGCAGCTTGCACTCCCAGACCTTTTTTCCTGTCAATGCATATGAAAAAAACTGGGGCCACTGAAAGTCCCAATGACTATGTCCATAGCTTGGCCTTGAGCACCCATCCCAATTACTAACATCCTCATGTGCTGACAAAGGTTTAGCTTTTGCCAAATTGCTGCCAGCCAGACCAAGCACCCAAACAGCCAGAATAAGGATCCAGGAGAGCTCATAACCACATTATTCCCAGCAAACAATGCGGATGAGGCCACTGTGTCTTGGAGGAGAGGACAGTTTAGCACGTAGCACAAGCTGTGTCCTGACATTGGAACCAGAGGTGTGGAAGCATTCCTTTCAGTTAAGGGACATGTGAGCAATCCAGCCTTTGCCTTAGCCTCACTCTAGTTGCGAGCAAAAGGCTTGATAGGGTTTTGCAGTTTGATAAGAGGGTTAACTGAAGACAGTGTGCTGCCAAGAAGAGGAAGCCTGCTTGTAAGAGACCTTGACCAGGACGCCATGCAGCTGGATCAGCAGGAGCTGCTTGCCAGAGAGCAAACCACAAGTTGCAAAAAACAGGAGAGACTCCATTATCTTTCTTCTTGGGACTTTTATGGACACTTCATGAACTGCAGCCGATCACTGCGCTGTTGCGGGCACTCACCTAAGGGAGTTAACCCATCACACGTCATCGAATGTTCTAGTGTTCTGTAAGTTTTCTATAAAAGGGACGCCTGCGCACAATAAACTGTTTAGCATTTGATCACATTGATCAGTGTTGCGTTGTTCCATATCCCTCGCGCAGAGGGAAAGAAAGGCCCTGGCCCAGGCCAATCATTTTGACTACCACAGGCACAGAGACATGAATAAGGTGAATTTGAGCTCCACATCAGAAAAAGGAGCAACATCATAGAATCATAGAATCATAGAGACAACCAGATTGGAAAAGACCTTTGAGATCACCAAGTCCATCCATTACCCCAGCACTGTCAAGTCCACCACTAAACCGTGTCACTGAGGGTCTTATCTACATGTTTTTTGAACACTTCCAGGGACAGTTTATTACACCACTTCCCCAGGCAGCCTGTTGCAATGCCTGATTCCCGTTTGGTGAAGAAATTTTTCCTAATATCCAATCTAAACCTCCTCTGGTGCAGCTTAAGGCCATTACCTCTTGCCCTTAGCTTTCACACTCGTCATTATTTTAAGGCAGTTGAAACCACCCAAGAAGTAGGCATGAATCCAATTTCTATTCAAGCAGAGCAACAACAAATAAAATCATTGGTTACAGTGATGTCCTCTGCTTTTACAGACCTTTTTCCACAGGATTTTTCCATGTACCAGAAAACTTCTAAATATACAAAGCACCTTGTCTAATAGCTGCTGAAATGCTGGATTTAGTACAGGTTTATTATATAGTTATGACAATCTATACGGCTATGTTAGAAGCAGTAGGTAGAAGAGACTGCTGTGCCTCTTTGATCATAACTGGAATTTAAATAACTGTTTGCTCTAGTCAGATATGTTCTGCACAGTGGACATAAATTGAGATCAGAAAACTAGCAAGCTTTGAAAGTCTAAGGAGCTAATGTTCACCTGGTACTTCTAGCACAGTAAAGGAAGGAGATGACATCAAACTCTGTGACAAATTATTCTGTGATGTTGTAGATGCTAAGTGAAAATATGGGAGGAGGTAGAGCTCTTGGGCTCAATGCACAGATGTCTTTGTGTAGTTACTTGTTTTCTTATTTATATTATTCACAAAGGATTGTAGTGAATGAGATTAGTGCAGCTAGACAAAGCAAAGCCTTGCTGCATTACCACATGACTGAGCATGCTATCTGGCTGAAGAGAATAAAGTCTGATGAACGAGATAAGTAAAAACCCTTTGCACTAGCTCCAGTGAGGCTGGTATTGTGAAAGGAGCAAAACCCACATTGCATCAGTGTGGAATAACACTGGAAAAACTAGACCAGTGAAATCCACCTCTTTTAGCATGTGTGTTCAGAATGAGCCAGGCAGGGCAGCTGAGTTTAGGCAGCAAGATATATATTCTCCATTTCTCAGTTTTCCTAAACCAAAAATACCATCTGTATTCCTTTTGATTTTTTTTTTAAAAAAAGGGGGGGGGAGGGAAGTAGGAACAGGAAAGAAAGATGACAAAGCGAATGAGGGAAATAAAGAAAGGTCAAAAGCTGAAGCTAAATATTTTCAGAGGCTCACACAGATGAAGAAAATGCAAGGAAGGTTTACCCTCAGTCCAGCTGATAAATGATATCTCAAAAGGGAAACGTGACAGGAATGGAAAGATTATGAGTCAGAATACAAGGGCACTGTTAATAATTCATTTCATTGTCCTGTGTTTTGTTTTCAAAGCTGCAAACCCTCCTCTTAGCCTCCACTTTGACAGAATAAAGCAAACTGATTCCTTTTATCCCATAGTCTCATCTATTATAAAAGCCAATTCTGAAAGAGATGACAAGCAGAAAGGTCTCCCATTCTTCTGAGCAGTGAGTTGAACAGAGTGAATAGGCAAACTACAGAGGGCCTTTCATTCAGCAAGCATTGGGAAAGCCTAGAAAATTGGGGTGCCTTTTCACACTCCCCTTACAAAGGCCTCTTTAGGTTTGGGAACACTGACAGTCATGCTGTCAAGATGAATCACTTTTGGCAGCTGTTAACTAACACAGATATGTAGAGCCACATAACATCTATGAACCCCAGAATTAAGCACTCTCAATGCCCGTCAGAAACAGAGTACATTTTTCTGAGGTACCTACATATTCAGCTGAGGAAAGCCCAGCTAATTTCGAGTATCTGCAGGAAAAAACCACAAATCACCCATCTAGTTTGCTCACACCTGTTACCAGTATCATCTGTAGATACCTTTCAGTAGAAGGCATATACCTGTTCCCCACCATTACTTCTTATGTGAACATCATTCAGCATGGGTTCAGTTCCCTTCCAAACCACAAGTGACTGCTGGCTAAAAGTACAGAGACAATAATATGGTTCTTAATAACAAAATTTATATGAATAAATAATGAGAAATAAGGGAAGGGAAAACTAATGATGTGTTTGCTGACATTAAGGAGAAGCTTGTATGGACAGCATCACCTTTTCTGTACAGCATATCCTAAGTATCCAGTAAGATTTTCAGATGGACTTGACGTATTGGGTTTACATGACTAGATGTTGGTAATAGAAGGGATGCAGGGGTGGTCTCTGTGAGAAAAGGCCAGGTGCTCCACCAGTTGTTGGACACAACTGGTTCCAGCTAGCTGCAAGATGGATCCAGCACAGGACACAGCTGAGCCAGTGAGTGACGCTGGTGGCACCTCTGTGATGACATATTTAGGAAAGGGTTAATAATGCTGCACAGTGGCTGTGAAAATGAGGAGTTAGAAAAAATGGGGGAGATACAGCAATATAGATACCCAGGTCAGTGCAGAAGGAGGGGAGAAAGTGCTCCAGGCCCCAGAACAGAGATTTGCCTGCAGCCCATGGTGCAGACCATGGTGAGGCAGGTGTGCCCCTGCAGCCCAAAGAGGTCCATTATGGAGCAGACATCCACTCGCAGCCCAGGGAGAACCCTACACCAGAACAGGAGGCTGAAGCCTGTGGAGAGCTTGTGCTGGAGCAGGCAAGACCTATGACCCATAGGGAGCCCACGCTGGAGCAGTCTGTTCCTGAAGGATTGAATCTGTGCAAAGGACCCATGCTGGAGCAGTTTATGAAGACCTATACCATAAGGGAGGGACCCCATGTGAAAACAGAGGAGCAGCATGGAGAAGTGGCAGAGAGAAAGTGCTGACTGCAAACTACCATGTGTTTAGGATTAGATTAAGCACCCACCAGAAGTCATTACCGTTGCATAAAATCTAGGAATATATTTTCTTGATTGTAAAAGTGCTGTAATGATAAAATTTCATCTGGGGGTTGGCGTGGTCATTATTTCCACTCTCCGCTAAAATAATCATGCGAGAGCTGGGAAAGTTGGGGGCTTTGCCCAGAAGAAGGACTTTGCTTTCAAGTGAGCTTCATAAGTTCAAGGAATTTGAACTGAGCATAACATTTGATGCATTAATTGGAGCACTTGTCAAATGTAACATTTCTAGAGCACGTTGATGTCTTCATTAATGAATGATGATATTTAGTGTATGATAGCCAAAATGGAAAGAAAAGCTGGAGATACCAAACTGCAATTACTTCAATCCCCCCCCCATAGGAGGGAAGCACTTGAGAATTTGGACTATATACTTTCCAGTTTGCAGTATGCTAAGAAAGACAGGACCATGTCCTTATTTTAGATGTACATTTTAAGTTCCTGCTGCTATCATCTTTGGCAAGCATGCTTCCAAAGTTATACTCTGCACCCCTGGTTCCTTATTCATGGTAGCAATAGAGACAGCATCAAGTTAAAATTAATTTGAGTACAAACAGAAGATATCCATAAATTACAGCAGCATAAAGGCTTGGCCTTTTCACCTCATGATAAAGCAGCCATTTGAAGAATGTTCTTCATTTCTTCAGCCCATTGAAGAGAAGCTCAGCTTTTCCCAATGGATCTTTTGACTCCTCAAACGTACTCTTTCAGTTTAGTTGCTTACCTAATATGACATTGATGTTTTCATTTATCTTATTTGTGGTAAATGAAAGTTCTTGTCAATAGGGATTTGGCACATCTTAAAGTTTCAATAAGATTTCTTTTCCTTTTTAATGAAATAATTTCCTAATACTCAGCCTTTTAATGGTGTCATGCTGAGCTGACAAGAAATTATTTCTTTTCAAGGTTCCAGAGACTTTTCCCAAGGTAGCTGCAACTCAATCAACGTAGAAAAATATTTTTGCAACTTTAAAGGGCTGAAGGTCTCAGTAGATACTTGCTATGATGTTAAAAGGTAACTCAGAACCTGTAGTTGGAGTGTGCCAAATTTAATTATAAAAGAACCTTAATGCAGGTCAACAAAATTCTCTTGAAGGTTAGCTTGTTCCAATATGCTTTGTACGAAGTATTGCAACTGAAATACACAAACTTTTCAAAAGGCTTGAGAAGGATATTGTCAGCTGGAGTGAGAATGAACTCTGTTACTTAAAGGGAAACACGGAGGTGATTAGCCCATGTGTCCAGCATTATCATGGAAAATGTTGTCAGCTGGTTCTATTTGGCAGTGCCATGGGAGAGAATACCAGTATGGAAGCTGCTGTTGATTCACTGTAGGCAGGCCTCCAGTGACCTGGGGCATAGTTGCAGCGGCTCATGGCTTTCAGGGAGAATGGCCATGCTATCTCCATCTACATCAATGAGGTGGACTGCGCTAAGAGCAGAGGGAAGCAAAGTGCCTGGGTAAAGAGGGTGCTCTATCTGGCACACGAGAAATGGGCAGCTTCTTCTCATACCCCAAACTGTCTTTTCATGCCGTGCGACCTTAAAGACATTGTCACTGAAGAGTGTCAGTGTAGCCAAAAAGATTTACTAAAGATTTGATGATCTATCTAAGACCATATTCTCACAGAAAACATCTGCTTTACATACTTCTTCAAAAAGCTTCATAGTACTCTACTTAATAAAAATGTTGTGAAAGCACTTCACCTCGGTTACTATAGGCATCAAATAGAGGCAAAGAAAGATCTAATGATCCTAAATGCTAGATTTAGTTTAGGATCTTACCTATTTCATATGCCAATGACCTGATGCATGCCCTACTTTCCAGCCACACTGGAGCCACTTCCCTGCATATGAGCAAACACAGATTCGCCTCCATCTTTTACAGCAACCTAATTACAGAGCCAGCCATGGAAGAGGGCTGAAAGTTTAGGGAATAATTAATTTGCAGGACTTGATGTCTCTTATGAGATGTTTTACCAGGCATAAGTTATTGCAGCAGGAAATTCTAGTCCTTATTTACAGCGTACATTTTTGCAGAGTACATTATTTACATTATATTTACAGAGTACTTTGTTTACAGAGAACCTAGTGATGATTTTTAACACATTGAACTAGTCCAGCTCTCATTTAGAACTCCTTCTCTGTTGGGGAAAACCCATAGGGAAAAAATTTTTCAGCTTCTTATGACATAAATTATCTTTATCTTGGAAGCAAAAGGAGAAGAAAAGGAAAATATCTTGACATTTTTGTAAGTACGTATTCATAATAAATTAAATGTGCAACTCATGTGGGTAAATAATCTTGGGTCTGAAAATCAGGTATCAAAAATGCAGTAAATAATTCAGTAATGCCTTTGGAAGCTTGGGGTTTTATGTCAGAAGTTGAGCACCCACCATATCCCAAGCATAGGCAGAAACCACAGGGAAGGCTGACCCAGCTGCTCCCATCAGTTCCTAGCTCTAACCACACAAAGGAAAGGTGAGTTCAGAAGCTACTACTCCAAATGGACAATATCCAAGAACACCTGCTTGCTCTGGGGGACGATGAGGAAGCTGGGAAGGATTGTGAGGGATGGTCTTGTTTGTGGGGTTTTTTCCTGGGAAAAAAAAGATGGAAATGGCAATGTCCCAGAAAAGAATTCTCAAACCAAGGTCTGGCACCTGTGAGGCAGCATTTAGATGTAAATGACACCAAATCACCATTTTCTCTCCCCATCAGAAACTACCATCTGATCTTTATTGTGATATAAACACATGTCTCTTAGCCGATCTGACAGATGATACTGCTTAAGCACAGCAGTTAAACTGGCTGCGCTTATACAAATAGTCAGACATGGCAAACAGCCTTTTGCATTATTCCAACATGCACAGACTGTTTCTTCTTTGGTAAACTCATATTCTGAAATAAAGTGTATGTCAATTCGCTGTCTGGATTTTCCATCTAATCAAATTTGGGAATACTGGAAAGTGTTTTTCTACTCAAGATGACTGAAATACTTCACAGAAACAGATGAGATTATGTCTGAAAAATGTTAGTTTAGATTCTGAGAAAACAGTTTGGTAAGGTATTGTCCTGGGTTCAGCAGTAGCAGTCATTTTTCTCCTTCTAAGTAGCTGCTGCAGTGCTGTGTTTTTGACTTTCAGCCTGGGAACAGTGCCAATAACACTGAAGTTTTTAGTTGCTGCTCAGTAATGTTTACTCTGACCAAGGACTCCCTGAGTCTCATGCTCTGCCAGGGAGGAGGGAAAGCCGGGAGGAAGCAGGGACAGGACACCTGACCCAAACTGACCAAAGAGGTATTCCATACCACAGCATGTCATGCCCACTATATAAACTGGGGGCAGTATATAAACTGGAAGGGTGAGATCACTGCTTGGGTTGGGCTGGGTATCAGTCGGTGGGTGGTGAGCGGTTGTATTCTCTTCCCTTGTTATTTCCCTTATCATTATTATTATTGGTGGTAGCAGCAGTGGTTTGTGTTATACCTCAGTTACTGGAGTGTTCTTATCTCAACCCGTGGGAGTTACATTCTTTCAATTCTCCTCCCCATCCTTCTGGGAGCTGGGGGGAGGAAAGGGGGGGGAAGTGAGAGAGCGGCTGCATGGTTCTGAGTTACGGCTAGGCTTAAACCATGACAGGCATTTAGCAATTGTGCATGATGTACTTTAAACACATTAGCTACTGAGTCAGTTAGGAGAACAGGAACAATCTGTTTTCCTATGGCCCTCCATTCTCACTGGTGGCCAGATGCCTCCCAGAGATGTACCCAGGCAGTTCTTTGTGAAATGAACAGGAACCGTCGGCACGTAGGGGTAGATGACCTTCCATTTAAGAAGTGGTAGGCTGAGGGAGAGGGAGCCATATCTGAGTATGCCAGGTTTTGTGTGGGAAAGGTCCTAGCCCAGGCTATATTTATTCAAAGGCACAGAATTAGAGACAGTTGCCTAATTTGTTATGGGTTTACTCAAATGTTGGGAACCACTCAAAGCGATATATGTCGGCACATGTCCCCCAGAATACTTGCTGCTTTCATTCTTGCTTCATCAAAGCAAAAATATCACTAGTCTAAAGAAAGAGAGAGAATTAAAAAATAACAGAAGAAAAGTCACATCCTTTCTTTTTGGATGTAGAACAGGAGATGTTGCTATTTAGTGCTTGTATTCCTACTCCTTTCCCGCTGTCATGGGTTCAGCAGCAGCAGTCATTTTTCTCCTTCTTAGTAGTTGGTGCAGCACTGTGTTTTTAACTTGTGGCCTGAGAACAGCACTGATAACACCAATGTTTTAGTTACTGCTTAGTACATTTTGGTCT
>JAOEHY010017314.1:0-25700 GCA_025447955.1 Psilopsiagon aurifrons
GGATGTCACCTCTGTAAGATGACATGGAAGAGAATTTTAGAATCACAGTGTGGCTTAAATTGAAAGGGATCTCTGGAGGTCATCTGGTCTATCCCCCCTTCCCCTGGGTCAAGCAAGTCCACCTACAGCCAGTTTCACAGGACCATTTCTGGGCCGCTTTATAATATGCCCAGGCCTGAAGAATCTACAACCTCCAGGAATATGAACACTGCCATAATTAGCATTTTTCCCTGATAAAAGGACACTTTCTTTAACTTCCTTGTAACAGATAACCATGTACATTGGTGTTCCTGGTTTTGAGGTATTGACATAAGGCTGTACTTCTGCATTTGGTTCCTTGGTTTCTATGGCATGTCAAGCAATAATGGAATTTTATTTTATGGCAGTTGTAGGAAATGACTAACTTTTGAGGCAAGCATTGCGCTGTCAGCTCTTGTGAAATGTTTGCACAGAGTAAAGCTCAAAGGATATTCTGGTGGTCAGTGCATCCCTTAATTTTGATGTGAAAGTTACGGTATTGTCACTCTTTTGTCTTCTAGGATGATCTTGCAAAAGGAAGGTCCTCGATCCCTGTTCAGAGGGCTGGGTCCTAATCTAGTAGGTGTTGCTCCTTCCAGGTAAGTGCAAATGCGTTGAGAAAATAAAATAACTTTGAAATTTAGATTGCTGTACATTAAGGGATTTAAGGTTCATTTGAAGCAAGTTTTGCATCTGCAATTGTAAATATTGAAGAGCAAATAACCTTTGGTTGCTAGGGTAATTTTGTTGTCTGAGAAATGGAGCCACTCTTATTCTGCAGCTCCAGTCCCACATGCATGCTCCAACTGTCTCAGAGTTTGCTATCTGATGTGCTAGTATAATACTTACTCTTGTGTACTGCCACAGATGCAAAGTTTTGTCCAGTTAAGGAAGGAGATGCTGAAGGAGTTGCACAAGGTTTTGTTCTTAAATTGACTTACTGCCCTGCTTTTTTTGGCTGAAGAGAAGACATTCCTGTCGTGTACACACACAGAGTATCTTAACCTTTCTGGTTTAAGGCCTTTGGATGCTTCTGGGAAACTTCATTAAAGTGGATTTAGCACTCAGCGTTGATCTGTCTTCTACTTGAATCTGACAGATGAGGTGGTGTTCTGTAGATCCTCTGCATGAGTAAGAGGGAAACATATTTCAGGTATTGGATGACTTTGAGCAAAATTTTAAGGAATTAGGAATATTTAGGGTATTTTCTGATCATTAATTTAACACTGCTGTTTGGAGTAGATGAAGTAATTCCACTAGCTTTCTTTGTTCCTGACGCCTGTGGAGTATCAGCACTTCCTAATCTGAAGAGCCTGTTCTCTTGTTTGGTAGTCCAATCTGGTATGAATGTTCAGCTTTGATATCACTTTAAAAGCTACTTCTGTACAGCAATGGATTATAAGTTGTAATGTTATAAGTGACTGTCCTCAGTGAAAAATATACTGAATTGCAAAAAACCTATTTCTTTTCAGCATAATTTCTGTTAAATCTTTGATTTCCTTTCCCTTCTTCCCCCAGGTGAAATTCTTACCTTGTTCATCCTGTCCTATTCCATCCCATTCCCCCCTCCCTGCCATACTAAAAATGTCAACTTGATTTAGTGTGTGAAGTCTTATAAATAAGCACATCCTCATGCCCCTCTGGCTTACCCACTCTTCATCCAGTACTTCATTTCAATTAAGCATAAGCTAAATGGATTTAACAGCAGCTCTTTGTTTAAATAAGCCACAGAGAAGCATGTTTCATAACACATCCTGTATGCTTAACTGAGTTCAGATTCCATTTTGGAAATTACACCCATAAAGTAAGCACTTCATCATTTTTTATAATGAAGAAAAACATGTTTACACAGATAATGAGGTTAATGTTCTGTTCCTGAAAACTGACATGTTTTTCTTCTCTTGTAGAGGGTGTTTAGGTTAAATCAAGATTAAATATGAGGTTTAGATGTGCTTAAAGTAAGGGGTTTTTTTTAGCTTAAATGAATTGAAACGGGAATTTTTCGTAATACATTATGTTGGCATGCTGACTTGCATGTCTAGCTTTGTTTTGATGCCAGTTCACACCTGAATGTAGTACAAGCTTGCAGATACTTTGTAGTGTAATCAGAAAAAAATTGTCTAAGTGCAGAACTAAAGAGCATTTAAAATATAAATATTTATAACCCTAAGTTACAAAGTATAACCACAAGTTTATCCATATTTACATCTTATACGCTAGAATAATGTTATAAATATTTAAGTGTGCTTTTTGGTTTAAAAAAATAGCTACATGATAATTCTCTTGAAATTGTAGTGGTCTTGAAATGAGTTTAGGTGCATTAGAACAAACCTGATCTGTTACTAACAAAATACAGAATGCTGGATCTTCAGTTGTCGGTTCAGCAGTGTTTTGCTTGTGTAGCTGAACTTCCTAGTGCCACAACCATCATTGCCACATTTCTAATTTATCCTTCCTCTCACTAATTGTTAAATGGAGCTGTTGTGGAAGAAACAGTTGTCCAGTATGGTGTTTGGGGTTGGTTCTTAGAATAGATCCACTACTCTGCAATGTCTATTTCTTGAGTAGTTTCTTACCGAGGAAGTAAGACTTGGACAACAATCATCTTGAGGTGGTGAAGTTCATGGTGCTGCTTTTAAGGGTATTGATGCATAAAATGAACATAACTTGGATTTTGTTCTAATTTCAGAGCAATATATTTTGCTGCCTACTCAAACTGCAAGGAAAAGTTGAACAGTATTTTCAATCCAGATTCTACCCAGGTACACATGATTTCAGCTGGTGTGGCAGGTAAGGATCTGTAATTTTTTAGCTTCATTCTAGAGCCATATCTACAAATTACAGAGGGCAATAAATGTGGAAAAAAACCAAAAATGCTTGGTGATGGAATGATCTCTTTGTGTAGTGGTTACCTTCTTTGGCCTCTGAAGAGTATGTGCATGGAAGTTAATAGTGCTAATGCAGATCTTTAACTGTGTGTGTGGATGGTCTTAGGAAAGCTTGCATGCCTGCTTTTTCAGTTGTAAATTTCTGATGTAAAATGAAAATTTTCAAAACAGGAACTTTTTGCTCTGCCAGCTGAAAACATTGTTTGCAGTGAACTTGAGTTTAATGCTTAATGATCTGTTTCTTTCTCCACCGCTTGGTTACAGCTTTGTATACCTTATTTTTGCTCTCCTGAAATATGCGAGCAGATATTTGTATAAATGATACATAACACTTTCTGTCCCCTCTGCCTTTGTTCAAATACCAGTCTGTGTGAAGTTTGCTCTGCTACTGAAGTGACATATAAGAGCAGATTTGTGTAGTTTTCATATATTTTAGTCTCTGGAAAAGAAATTTTATATCCACAATGTAACTTTGATATACTTTTTCAGCTGCCAGTGTTTGTTGTTTGATTTGTATGTTCTGTGCTTTGAGATCATTAAAAGGGGAGTTAAAGGCAACTGAGTTGAGCCTGTGGTCATAGACTTATGCTGGGATAATCAAAACTGGGATTGGCAACACTTTACCTACTGTTGCCTGGGTCTTTTGTACCCAAACCCAAATGTGGTTTTATTCCGAACAGACCATAGACATTTCCCAGGTAAATTCTGACAGTTTTATGGAAGCCTGTTCAAGTTTCTAATGGCTGTCAAATCTTACCACCTGTGAGTATTAGCAATCTGCCAAAGGTGATGTCAGAATAATTAATAGGGTTAGGTTTCTATTTAATAATTCCTAATCTAGTACAAGAAAAAGTTACATAGGTAGAAAAATCAAGTGACACAAGGATTAGTGTGTTTAATTATAAAGCTGGTCTCTAGCACATGAGAAATGCAGTGGCAGTTTTGAATCTTCTTAAAGATGAGGGGAGCAGTTTTGTCTTAAATGGGCAAAATTAGGCACTCAGATGATGTGGTGTTTTTCTTATCACCTGGAAATGTGGGGGTTTTTTTGTAGGTGAACAACATGGGGAATGGGATTTAATGAGAAGTTCATCCTAATCAGTCAGTTGTGCCAAGAAAACGGAATTGTCTTCAGTTCTTCAAGGGGATAAAACATTTGGGGAGGGGGGTAAAGGGAAGTATGGGTAAGAAAACCAGGTCTATCCTCAGTTGGAGACAAGTTGTGTAGTAACTCATGCAGTGCTGCAGACAAATGTTCAGAGTGTTCCTTATCTTTGGAAGCTTTTCCTGTAATGAAAAGAACATGTATGGAGATGTGCTGTAGTGACTTCTCCCAAGTGCTTGCAGATGCAGACTTCAGTTTGTTAACCTGTTTTCCTTCCAGAAGGGTGGTATTACACACTTGTAAATAGGACTGCAGGAGACTGGGCTGAATGTATTTCAGCCATAGTTGCTGATTTTTGCCTTTTTTACATTTGGAAACAAGTTTTAATATTGAATAACTTCTGTGGCTGTTACCTTTCTCACACTTACCTAGTTCTGCAGTGGTATTTCAAAACCACATAAGCAGTGAAACTGAGTGCCCAGTGCAGGTTCACGCAACAGGTCACACTTTTTAATTTGCAGTGTCCAGGCACTGTGTACTACACACATTCTCTGGAAGCCCTTTAGAAGGTTCTTTGACAAATTTCTCAATACTCAGTATTGGCGGTATTAGGATTTATGTGAGAAGCGACTGTAGTTAAAATGAACAGCACTTTCATTGGGAACATGCTAACCTTGTTTTTGTAATTCTGATATATTTCAGAAAATGCACTTAAACCAGCTTTTAACAGTTTTACCTGCAAGGTTTGTATTTCTGTACGATGCAAATCAGCCTAAGGAAATGGCAAAATAGCAGGGACAAGGTTGTATGTGAGCTATGAACTGGTTGACTTAAACAGCTTAAGATGAAGATCACCATAATATTTGTGTTGGAACTTCAGATTTGAAAAGTGGCAAGGTAGATAAACAATTCTAATAATGAGCAAAAAATAATCAGTACTGATTGTTTTCTTTTGCAGCTGCCATTGGTTTCAGTAAGGAGTTGAGTAGCTCAGTCTTAAATGAGGGTGGTGAGGTTTTTTTGTTCTGGATATGACCTTTCTGTTACATACAGGCTCCTAATACCCATTGAGCACCAGGTGGGGTTTTTACTTAAAAAGCTTTTCCTGTAGGTTGCAAAATAGGATAATGATGCAAAAATACAAGTGAAAATCTTTAACTTGCATAAAACAGGAACTACTGCAAGTAGTGAACTTTAGTCAACTTGAAATACTGTGTGTATCATATGTTAATATTTAAGTATCTCTGGCTGGACTCATGTCATTGGTAAATAAGGATAATTTTATGTCCATGGCAATTTTGGGAGTGAAAAGCTGAGGTACAGTGTTTTAAACCATTTTTGTGTGGGTTTGGGTATGATTTTTCCTTTTCACGATGAAACATTTTTGGTTTTATTTATATTTTTTTTGTAGTAAGTTTGTTTTATCCCAAGGGGGATGAATTATGCTGCACATTAGTAACTGATGCCTTATGCGATTAGAAATGCTTTTCTTTTGCTGTGTGCTAGCTCCCAGGGTACAGTTCATATCACCTTCACACTTAAAATACCTGTGTTTTAATGTGAAGTACTGCTTGGAATACCACATGGTTCTCTTTTTGGTAACTTGAACAGTGAACATATCTGAAGTATACTACAAGAATGAGAGTGTTTCCTTGTGTGAAGAAAGTATAATCTCAGTGCCCTTCAAAGATAGTCTAAATTCTTAGTTTCACTATGAACTCTGCCTTTTCATTGCACTTATTCAACCTCTTTTTGCCACACAGAATAAAACCTGTGGGGAGCTGAATGAGATACTAGATTCCTGTATGGTTTTCTTGTTTGCCCTTATGATAACTCATAGCCTCATTCAGCCAACATGGTTGCAAATCTGCTGCGAAAGTACTTTGCCTTGTATTCTATTGCTGTTCTTTCTAGAACTATACTGGCAAACCAAATGTAGGGGGTTTATTTTTATGTATTACAAAAAAATGGGACCACTTGATTACTTACGGATATTTGGATATACTTTTTAGTAGTTGTCCACAGTTGCTTAATACCAAATAAAATGCCTATTTAGTTCATTGGTAGCCGATAATAGAAAGCTTGATTTCATAAGGCATTTATCTTGCTTTTTCAGTCCCAAGACAAGACTAGCTTTTTTGAATTTTATTTGGGAGGGAGAGGGAAAGGAAGAGGGTTCACGGGTAAATTTGTTCTATAGGTAAGTATTTGGAGATATAAAATGCAACTGCTGCAAATGAGCAGGAATTTCAGTACTCAGTGCATTTTACATAACTTATTTCAATATCTGTGACCTGTTCTGGTTATTTTTCTTTCTTTTGTTTTTTTTTTTTTTTGTTTTGGTTTTTTTTTTCCTAAACTTTTACCTGAAAACAGTTAGATCTCACAATAACTAATTCACATATCCTTCCAATGGGATTCAATTTGTACACATGTGTCTGATGAGGTCACTGCTTGTTGTTATGATACAGAAAAGCCTGTGTCTATTTTAGGCAATTACTGTACATTTCTCCCGTGAAAAGAGTGAGATCGTGTCATCTCATGCTCCCCATCCGCAGGTCACTTCCTGCAGCAATATGGACTAACTTAAACCTCGTGAGTACTGAACTGAGCGTCTCTTGCAGCCTCTAGTGTAAGAACCACACATTGGGTTTGTCATATCTATCGGATAAACAAAATAAGGGGAATTCATTTTCATTATCTTGGACTCAGATGACGTGCATTGTGCAAAAACATCACTCCTCCTTAACTCTGTTTGGAGTTGGGTTTTTTTCCTGTGCAGTTCAGGGGAAGGTAGAAAATACCTTTCACTGATAGCTGCTACTTTGCTTACCCCTGGCTAATTGGAAGTCCCTACTGGGTTAAAAAAAGGCCTTTTGGTTTTCTTTTTTCCTTAGTGTCCCAGAGCTGCCTTTAAAATGCTGCAGCTGATACTCTGTGTTGTCACATTATTTCAAAGACCTCTTTTCCTTTTCTTTTGTAATATGTATACAATCTCCTTTCTGTCTCTCTCTGTACTCTCTTTTTGTTTGTTTTTATTTTACTTCTTTGGGTTTTTATTAAGCATTCCATTATTCACTGCGTCTGTATTACATTGGCTTATAGATAAAAAGAAAGACCAACCCTAACCTTTGAAATAGGGTGCATAATAGGAATACCTGGGATCTTACCTGTCAATAGCTATATAAGTAGATTGAGGTATAGCTGTAAAATAGGTTGAGATAATTCTTTCCATCTGAAACAGGGATACAATTATGTAGAAGAAAATAAAACGTGGCAAAGTACTGGGTTACCTGGTATTACTGAATTGATCTACACTTCTAATGAGTCTGGAATCCTTCTTGAGGATACAACACATTGAAAAGCCTTGTAAACCCTTAGAAAGTTCACTCGGACTTCTAAAAAGAAAAAGGAAGCGATTGGTAGAGCTTCGCAGCGGTTGTTGAAAGCTTCCTCTCCCTTCCCCCCTTATTTTTTAACAAGTACTTCTGCTACGTTTTTCCTGTATTTAGAAAGAAAAGCTTATCTTATGAAAGATCCCACATAGTATCTTGCGTGGTTTTGGGTGCTTTCCTTGGCATCAGCATGATTCCACTCTTAATTTATTATTTCCTCTTTCACTAACTGTATTTACTGCATTACCTGTAAGAATTGAGCTGCAGTTGTTGCCTCTTGAAACCTGAATTACTGAAAGCTCTTTGATTTGGAAGCTTTGGTTTGAACTGTCAATTTAGGCTTATGATGTCCCAAGGGAAAAAAATAGGCTATGTTGCTATGTGTCTGATCCTGCTGTTAGAGGTGCTATGCTTAAATTATGTTCAGCACAACACAGAATAGGCTGAGTCCTGTGCCCACCACTCCTTAGTGGCAATTGCCAATATACTCTCCTAGGAGTATATTGGGAATTCTTCCTACTTGTCTAGGAGTATCGGGCTGGTGCTGTGGGTGAACGCAGTTGCTGCTCCCACTCAGACACTGCCTCTGATCTCACCTGTGCATTCCCTGTTCCAGACTTAGGATCTACAGAGAGCACTTTGGGATAAATAGAAAGGAGAAAGGGCTGAGCAGGTAATGCTATAATGTACAGTTTTGCAGTAACAATATTCTAAAGCATGCAACTTAAATAGGAATGCTAAAGATGTTTTGGTCTTCCTCATTTACAATTGAGATCTAGGTGAGACTTAAGATCTAAATTTTTAGAGGGAAGTCTTTCCTTGAAAATGCATTGGTAGGGACAGTAATTAGTAATTACTAATTAGAAAATCAGTAATTTCTTCGCGCCTTACTCAAAGCCATTGTTCAGTCCTATGCATTTCTGGCACCCCTTACTCCACTATAGGTATGGAAAGATTCTCATTTGAACTGAAAGAAAACTAAAGCTTTATTCTTAGTGCTAGTATAAAACCAATAAAAATATGCAAACCCAGCCTTTCCTTTAAGCTTAGTTCACCCCAGGGCCAGGTGCTGTAGGAAGCAGAGGAGTTTCTGTGGGATTAGCTCTGGCTAATTGAACTACAGAACCTTTTTTGCTGATGTAGTATGTTTTAGAAGCATCCCATACCTTCTTATGGCAGAGTAGTTCCCTGATGCTTTGATTTTTTAGGTAGTTATTTAAATACATAAAATGCAGATAGAGAGTACATTTTCAGGCAATTATAAGAAGGGCTCTGTATGTTCTTTAGTATATTAAAAAGTAGCATATCAAAAAACCCCAAACCAACCCCAAAACTTTATTTTCTACCACGGGAAGTTATTTAGTTAAGAGTTTTGAGTCAGTTAAAAAAAAATTGCTTAATCAGAAGATTAAATTGAAAACTCTGAAGTGTTTTTGCTGATTTGGCACAGAAATAGAGCTCGGTCTTTGCTCCTAAATCTTGTAGTTTGTCTTTAGAACTCTAACTGAAAATCATAATGACTTATTTAACACTTGGGATGGGGTAGAAGAAACCTCAAAACAGTTAAGATCCCCTGGCATTTCTCTTGAGTATTGCAGTCATTTGTGTGCAATGTAAACTTAGATTGTGATTGAACAGAAAGTAACCAGTATGCAAGCAGTTCTGCTAAATATATTTAAGCTATTAATTATCTTCATAAACAAGCTTATCAATAGCCTGTTTGTCGTTTGAGTGTTGTGCACCAGATATGCACTGGACACGGTAACTCTTTGTTGCTTTCCCCCATTCCCTTGCAGGAGAGCAGCATGTATTTGTAATGATCTGCAAGTGATGTGTGTCACCCTAGAAAGCAAGTGTCTAAATTTATCATCTTTTCCCTGGCCATGTTCAGCTCTTCCCTTTTCCTCTTCTCTCCCACAGACATGACACCTCATGGATGGTGCATGTATGGTATTACAGCTCTAGATGGTTTTTTGTTTTACTTTTGGTTTTTTCAGAGCTGCCTTTCACTCTGCTCTTTCTCTCCACTGTTCTGCAGAAGTAAGAGTGATTCTTACTTCTCTCTTTTTTTGTTTTTAATTTGTTTCCTTTTCTCTTTTTCTTCCTTTCCTTTTTCTTTAATGGACTGAAAATCAAAGCTTTAACCCTCAGCCCTTATGCGAGCCTGAATAGTTGCTGTCTGTCTGCATAGTTAGAAGTCATACTATTTACTTTAACAATTTAAACACTCATATGATTGTAAAAGTAGTCCTAGGCCAACCAACAGTCTCTGCTTTGAATACTAAATAAAACATTAGCATTCAAATTTAACTGCTCTTTATTGTTCAGTATTAAAAGGTCTCTTAAGTTACAGTAATACATGCCTTTTAACTGCACCAAAAGTAGTAGTTATTCAGTCTGCATGCTTTTAAACTCGGATTGTATTTCAGGCAGCAAAATAAATTGACACAATGCTTTATGCCATCTGAAATTGCTAGAGCTGTATCTGCAATGCATTCTTATCGATACGTTTGCCAAATTGGCTAGTACTAGTCTAGCTAGCTTTGCTGTTCTCTGGTGTCAGAACAGGGTTGATATGATTATAAAGGCAGAGAAATGTACGCAATTGGGCTTAATTTACATGGGGCGTCTCTTGCTAAGAATCAAACTTACTCAATAGTAATGTAAATTAAAAAGTAACCGAAATATTTATTGGCTGTATGGATTCATAAGATTCCAGTAAAGGGCTACAATGAGTACTTCCTAAAACTCAGTATAGTCCGAGTTTTTGCATCCACTGTACCTTACTGTGTGTGTTTCAGACTTAGATGCGGTTGCTGTTGTGATACTATCACATCTAACTTTTCTTTTCAAATATTCTAGGTTTTACTGCGATCACAACAACTAATCCCATTTGGCTAGTAAAGACACGATTACAGCTTGATGCAAGGTATAGTGACAATGAGAAATCTCACTGCTGTGGTAAGATTTTGCTTACCTGTTGTGAATCTGTTCAGCATTCCCAGAGGGAGTGATTTGTTAAATATCCAGCACTTGGAATTCCATAAGTTGACGCTGATCTGTCTGCAAGTTAAATTGTAGCTTTTCTCTACTGTAATCTTCCTGAGGTATGCTTGAAGCACTAGACTGGCAGGCAAATTTGGAATTGATTACAAAGTTAAGTCTCTGCGTTCATTTTCCTTCAGTAATACATTGTGTTTCTTTTTAGCTTTGAGCTAAGCACTCCCTTATATAAGATTTTAAGTGCTTTGGCAAAAGTTTAGAGAAATGCCTGAAGTGACTTTTCATTTTTTATATGCAATAACCTCTAGTCCATAAAAAGGGAAGACTGCTTTCATAGATTAAAACAGGAATTTATCATGAAATTTGTAATGAAGTAGAATTTTATAGGGAGGAAGAAAGTTGTTTGTTCCTAGCTATGTAAAACTGTAGAGAGACTGGTACGATGCAAGCGTCTTAATGCAGCTGTGTTGTTCATTTTACAGTTTTTTCTTACTGAAATCTTAGCATGCAATATAAAATTTTTCAGCCATTCTAAATATATTGAGCCATATATTGTTCTCTTGGGGGTCTGCTGGACTTCCGGTGGTAAGCACTTATTAGCATTTTTCCTCTTAGCAGTCATGTTTTCAGCTGCAAGTTGACCATAGCATATATATCCCAGAACTAATTTTACCGTGAGATAGTTTGTGATGAGTGTTGTTTGTGTTCATTGTATCAAGCACACAGCTCATGTGGGAGATCTGACAAAGGATTTAAGTTTGTGTAGGACATTACAATTATGTGGGCTAGTCTAGCGCAAACTGCACTCAGCTCTTCTAATTCAGTTGTTAATGGAGGAGTAAAAGTGGGATTACACTGGCCTGATCCTTGTTCCTGATGAAGTTCTTAAAACCCCCTCTGATCTCAGTAAGTGCTGAAGAAGGCATGTCTGTTCTTTACAAACTGAAATTGCTGTGGCCTTCAAGACAGTGCTGTGCATCTGGTACACCAGAAGAAAAAGTTCTTAGAGAAGTCTGTCCTTACCCAGGGACTATGGGGATGGGGGTCCCCCTGGGGCTGTAGCTGTAGGTACAGCTTCTCTTCTTGCATTCTATTCTCTGTTTTCTCTTGCCTGTCAGAAAATCAGTGCCAGTCCCCCAGTTCTCTGCAGCATCTGCTATCTAGCTTATACAAGGTCTGATCTGCAGTTCTGTGTGCCCACTTCCTCTACCTTATTCCATTGCTGATGCTGCAGGTTCAAACCATTGGGACTTAAATTCTGCCATCAAGTGGTGCCTCATGCTACTTACACAATAGACGATGCCACTGCCTGTCTGGTTTTGTCAGTATCTAGAAGAGCTACCTAAATTCTTACAAAGCTTACTTGCTTTATAAGAATTTAAGGCAAGTCACAGTTTTATTCTGTGGCTCACCTCGGTGCTGGCACTTGTGGCTACAATGAAGTATACTTTCTGTGGTCTTGTAAGGGTTTTGCTGAGTGTTTCAGTAGGCAGAGCTCAGCTCACTAAGCAAGCTAAAAATGAGAATAAGGTTTTATTTACCGAATGTTTCTTGATACAGTCATGTCTAATGAGCATTTTTCTTTATATCAACAGTGGTTTAATTGATTCAAATAATAGCTGTGTTGTATCAGTTGCTATGCTCCTTTTAGATATGCTTGTTACTTGCTGATATCTGTGAAGCTGTGAGGGCTGCCATTTGAGCCACTGTAATTGCCTTGTTATGGAGCTGCTTTTTTGAAGCAGAATTTAGGGGAAATCCATTTTCATTATGCAGAATTAAGTAGTCTTTTTTTTTTTTTCCATGAGTCACTCACAGTGACAGTCCATTTGGGAGTCTTTCAAGCAATTTAGTCATTTATTCTGTAAGACTTGTGGAGGCCTAGAGCAGTTCAACTTGTCTGTGTGACAGTCATCATGTGAAGTTTGGCTTGGATTCAGTATAGTGTTTCACCTGAGTTTAGTGCTGGAGGCCTTAGACTTTCACTTCAAGTTCCATGTGTTCTTAAATCTGTCTGAATTGGAGCCCCCCCCCCCCCATCATCAGTGTGAGATATCTCCTAAGCCCTCTTGTCGCTCTAGCACAACTGTTTTCCTTCCTCAAGCTGCAGCAACTTGATTTCTCTTTTGTTCTCTCCTTTTTAGGAATCGTGGAGAAAAGCGAATGAGTGCTTTTGAATGTGTCCAAAAAGTTTATCGCTCAGATGGTATTAAAGGCTTTTACAGAGGAATGTCAGCGTCCTACGCAGGCATATCTGAGACTGTTATTCATTTTGTTATTTATGAGAGTATTAAGAGAAAACTGCTAGAGTATAAGACTGCCTCTGCCATGGACAGTGAGGATGAGTCAGCAAAAGAGGCATCGGACTTTGTTGGCATGATGATGGCTGCTGCCACTTCCAAAACTTGTGCAACATCAATAGCATATCCTCATGGTAAGTGGGACATGTACAGCTGAATCGTATGGGTCAAAAGGAGTCTCTTCAGTGGTATTTGTAGCAGACTTTGGATCACTTGCTCAAGAGCTATGTTTTACTACAAAGCTTGTCACGTCAGATTGAGTCAGCATGAGCACAGTGTGTGGAAATTGAAGTATTTTTAAGTGGGTATCTAGCATGGCCTCTACTTAGGCCATGTTTATCTTTTCCAAAGGATTTGCTAGAGTATACCCTGAAGTGCTTAAGGAGAAGGTCCTTTTGCACTTGGAATCTCTCTGTATACTCGGCAGTTTCACAAAATTTGCCAGCAACAACTTGTCCCCCTTGTAGGAAAATAGGTTGTTTAGTTGAGTTTTCAGTTGCACTTAATTTTCCTTCAAAGTAGTTGTCTATGCATTAACGGATTGAGTACATCATTAGTGGTGGCTTCTAAGCTGAAACATAAGCTCAAACTGAAGTCCTCTTCTGGATTTTAACTATGCAAATGAATTTTCCGTGCTTAATTTTATAATACTACCGAAAATTTAACTGGTTTTCCTCGTACACATACTGGGCTTGCTTCTGTCTTCTTCCTCCATTTTTAAAGAGCTCTTCTAAGTTAGAGCTGGAGGGGTATTTTAAAGTGAAAATCAGTAATTGATTTTGGTGAAAGATAATTAACAGTGGTGTTAACCACGTGTGGTTTTCTTTGTGCAGAGGTTGTACGAACAAGACTAAGAGAAGAGGGAACAAAATACAGATCATTCTTCCAGACACTATCTTTGCTTGTGCGAGAAGAAGGATATGGCTCCCTCTACAGAGGCTTAACTACTCATCTGATCAGACAGATTCCAAACACTGCTATCATGATGTCAACCTATGAAGTGGTAGTCTACTTGCTCGATGGATAGTAGTGCAACAAGGCTGCCTAGAAGAAGGTGGAAGATGGAGAGACTGGAGTGGACCACTGAATGTCAATGCCGATGTGGTGGGCAAAGGAAAGATGTATCGGGAACATGCGGCTATGGACAAAACAGAAGGCTGGTTGTGGGCAAATCTGGATAATCTTGCTGCCTTATTGTATGGTCTCTTGACAATGTGATAAATGGGAGCTGCCCATTAGGGAATTCCTTTATACATTGCTAATTCTAAGTTGTTACTTTCTTTTCACCTGTTAATCCAGGCAAGGCTGTTAAGTCATCTTCAGACACCTAATGGGTGAGGGAGTGTAAAACATGGTATTGGGTGGCCTTATTCACTTCCCTTAGTGATTGCTCTCAACTGTCCCTTTTTTGTTCTGTTTTACTGCACAGTAACCTGTGAAAAGAATGGGGAAGACAGTGCTTTTGTACCTTTCCATACCCAAGACTGCCGTTCAGTTGCTCTGAAGATTCATAGAGAGTGAGATAGTAGTGAGGGTGTGAAATTTTCCATGTTGCTATCTCAAGACAAAATATGGCGCAGGGACATAGAACAGTGATTTCTTCACTATTAGAAGTGGTACTCGGTGGTTTGTTTGAGGTTTGGGTTTTTGTTTGGGTTTGGGGTTTTGTTTTTCAGGGGTTTTCATTTTTGGTGCATTTTAAGTTTGAGCAGTGTTGTAAGTTACTGACAGGGGATTCTATTGTTGAACTCCTCAGATTATCAAGCTGTTGATATTGGTGTTTGTAGGTTCCTAGTTCTACTACATCACCCTTTCTCTTCTGGAGCTTGCCTTCCTTAAATAAGAGGGATGTTTTCCTTGCCAACCTGTCAGGTCACTCTCACAGCTGAGTAGGAACTTGCTGGATGCTACTTTAGAGCCTTTTTAAGGACTTGTAATGTGATGAGGGATCTCAACTAATACAGCTTACTATTTGTGAAGATGGGATTCACCCAGATAGTTTCATGCTACGTAAGAACAAGCAATATTACCCTAAAATGTCTGGCTAATCCTGACTTGAATGACCAGTATTTATATGGGAGTACAGGAGCAGAACACGTATCACTATGGCTAAGGTGACCAGAAAGCGGAGAACAGTTGAAAGTGGGATAAATCTTTTTCAGTGCAGTCTCTGTGCAGAGCAATGGAGAAAATTGTAATTAAGATTCTTGGAAGCATTCCCCTAGGTAACTGCTATATCACTTCTTCCAACTTGAGCCTATATACTGAACAGCAGTATAACCTTTTCCCCCAAATTGTCTTGAATATAAAGGCATTGGTCTTGCTTAGTAATAGAGATGTAGAACAATGTCACATTCAGCAGTGATGCCTAGCTAGTTTGTTCTGTCATAACTTGCAGGGTTTGCCAAAACCATACAGCTGGAGTGTCAAAATCAGAACTTCAATGTTACAAGCACTTCTGCAGTGTTTCAGATATAGATACCTTTTATCTACGCCTTGATTACTTCTCAGTCTGCATCCATGATCCTTGAGGAAGGGTTATCATTATACATTGGGGGCAAAAGCTTTCTACATATACATGCTGCTATACTTGTGTGGACAGAACTGTGCTATCAACTCTTCCAGTGTGGTACTTCAGTACATTTGAACCGTGCATTGTGTGCAATGGCTTTATTTTATGAATGACTCCTTATGCACTTTGTGGCCTTCTTATGGATGATGACTTTTCTTCCTCTTTTGGGATACCTGTAGTCAAACTGCGTTCAAAATACACAGTTTGGTTTTAAACAAAGCATGTAGTTAGATTTCTGTGTAAGCTGTGCAGGATAAAACATGCTATGCTGTAGATGCATATCATCTCTGTTGCAGTATTCTGTGGGCTGTGTGTAAAAGCTCAAAGCTTACAGAGCAATTTGTCTGGGTTTTTCTAATTTGCTGTTGTTTATTTTGACCCTTGTCATGTTCTTCACAGTGTCAAAGTACTGGAGTATTTAATGTAATTCTCTGTACCAATTGCTCTTTCTTCTAAAAGCCATCTAAAGTATTACAGTGGAGGCTTGGCTGTATTGACTTCCTTCTCCTAAAACAATGTTCCCTAACATTTTTAAAAGCAGATAGCGTGGTCTGTGATGAGACCAAAGATGAACCTGATTGCTTTAAAGTGAGGGGAGTGCTTAAATGTGTTCTGAAGTGGGCTTTTTCTAGTGAGCTCTCTAGGAAAAGTCTGGAGTAGTCATGACTTGACCCAAGTCTTGCGGTGATGCCATTCTTCAGGTAATTCTTCTTTTGTAGGAAGTGAATTACTCTTCAGGCAGTCCAGATTATTCAGTCACAGCCAAAATCCAAGTTGGCAAAGAGAATTTTGGAGGTCGTGAATACAATTAACACTTGGATTAGCCTGTGCTTCATGGAGTTACTCTTCTGTCTTACTGGATACATTATCCCTTGGTTACATGTTTGTCTCCCATTTATTCACTGGGTACTCTCCGTGTGCCTTGCTTGGGTAAGAAAGACCCTCTGGAGTTGATAAGTAGAAAAAGTTACCAAGAGCAATTGAATATGGAAGGTGACGCTAAAAATAGACAATCAGCTGCTTCTTCTGCCTTTTTAATGGGTATTTAAGCAGTTTTAAACTTCTGGAGTGATCTCTTAGGCTTGCTTTATGTAACAAAGATTCACGAGATGGTTTTTGTTAGATTTAAGCTACCAGTACGTACAAAGTTATCCCTGAAATATTTCCCAAAGATTTTAAGTATTTATGTAGTTTTTCTTTATATTAAAAAATGAAAGGGAATAAGATGATGCTACATAACCTTTTAACTACAGAACTAAAGGAGTGCATTTAAACTTTCTTGTCACTTAGATGGCCATCTTGGTTTGTATTTGAATGTAGTGTATTTATGTCACATTTTGTTGTGCTAGCGGCAGAGGTCTTGCGTTTGTGGAAAACCTCAGTAATTGAATTAGTTTCCTCCTATTTCCCTTGCCTAGTTGAAGTGTAAATGTTAATGCAGGCTGTTGATTTTGACTCGGCACCACCACTGTGATTGCAGTTTCCCGTTCCAGCCAGAAGATGGTACTGGAGCATGCATTTATCTGCCAGGGCTTGGTTACGGTGCATTGGTTGTCCCCCATAGTGCCACACTGGGGGGACATGGCAGTGTGGCCCGAGTTTGTAAAGTCATCAGAAAAAATAGATTTCAGTGAATGCAGGCCCACTTCTCAGCCCCAATATTATCTATTTGGTCCCTATAGAGCTGTGTGAAAATGCATTGTGTTGCAGAGGCTGAGCCCAGCCTTTAAACTGGGTAACAGATCTGCTGTTTCTGTCTGAATTCCTGATCTGCTAGCATATTGTTTTACACTTGGGGTTTAGGGAGTTTTTAGGTTGTTTTAATTGTAACTGAAATGTCAAGCTGTGCACTTGTATGTTGACATTGCACCTGTCTTGTTCCCTGTTTACATAATGCACTCCGTATATTTCCTTTCTGATTGCGGTGTTTGTTAATGACAGTTTCTGCTGTTCGCTTTTTGTTCTCATAACGACATTTGTAACATTCCTCAGAATGTAGCATTATAAAAGGATGCTTCCAGAGACAAAAGATTGGAGAGCCTTTTTAAGTGTTGCTTCCTGTTTTGACTGTTTTAAGTTTGGAAACTGAGCTGAATGCTGAAGCATGCCTCGGTAAATGTATTGCTTCTTCCAACCTTGTCTGTTAAGATTCAGTTAATGTAAGTTTTCAGCTCCTCTATTTAAGAGTCTGCCTACCCTGCATATGTGAACATAACTGTGCCCTCAGAGTCACAGCTAAACTCTCACAAATGACAGTTTTGGAGTACTTCAGTGCTCACGTGAGGTGTGCTATTATTCAATACATGTAGATGGCTGTAAATTATGTGCATTTACTCTGTATTTATATGGTTAACTTTTTTTGTTCAGATTGCTTTAAAACTCAAAGCAAATTAAAATAATGTGCTTCTGTTCAAATGTTGCCTTCTGTGCTAAACTGTACACTGTTTTTAACCTTTTATTTTTCCTATTATCCATCTATCATCTGTGCCTGAACAGTTGTGATTAAAAATGAGCAATTCATTGGGACATCTAGTAAGTCATCTTATCTTCTGCTATTTTATAGTAGCTGAAAATAATGTGCCTGTATTATACCTGTAATGTGCTCTTTTTGGAGAGGTTCATCGATGACTTGAACTGGCTGTGTTCTTGCAGTTGGATTTGAATACTGTTACCTCTGCAGAATGAAGTGTTATTGTCTGTCAACTGAAATTCAGTATCACGATCAGCAAACTCATGTCCATTTAAAGTGCCAGGTAATACCAACCAGTGCTGACAGAAATGAAGGGAAGCGTTTCCTTAAAATGTCCACTTTACTGTGAGTGCAGTTATAACAGAGTCGTTGAAGCTGTACCATTTTAGGGTATTGTCTCTTTTAAGAGTGTTTGATCTGAAGTCTGTCCTCAGAATCATTCTGCAAATGCATCCATAGGGTTTGTTTGGTGATCAAATGCTGTGTTTTTCCCCCTAGGTTTATATTCTGGAGCTGAGTCATTTGCAGCCTTGAATATGGAGCTTGGCTTGATGTCTCTGATTTGATTATTTCAGCTCTTCAGAACTACTTCAAAACTTTCATTAAACCAACACATCTGTGATTAAATGTTTCTTCTCTTTCAGCAGGTCTAAGTGTGAATTGACCTGCCTTGCTGTGCTTCTGAGGCCTTCTAGCTTCCAGGTCTGCCAGGCTTAGAGGTGATCAGTCTTCTGCAATCAGTACAGGCAACAAGTGTGCTTATCCCTGACACATCTGAAATTGTCTCTATCTGGCATAATTGTAATTGCCTGTAACTGATCTGTCACTTTATCCCTCTGAAAGAGTCATGTTGGCAAGGCAGAGCTCAGGGTAAGTGTTTGGGGATGTTTTGGCATTCATGCTGCCTTGCAACCCCTCTGCTGGAAGGCTTGTATTAAACTTGCCCTGGATAAAAAGCATGTGTATAAAATGAAGGTATGTTTCAAGTCCTAATTGAGTTATGGCTTGACATTAATGCAGCAGTGTAGCCTGGCATAGATACAACCTCATAGCACATGAAGCTTAACTGTGATCTCTTTGACAAAACAAAGCCCTTGATTTTGATAATGCACTTAACACTAAAATAAAAAGGTACTTCTGGAGACAAATACTCTCATCTTCTGTGTGCTGTTGCCAGCCAGCGTGCTTTGTGCTGACTCTGAACATCATCATCCTCCTACACAAGCTTCTGTCAAATGCAGGAAATACCAGGATAGGAGGCTCTAGAGCAAATAGTGTATTGAACTGTAGAAGATATATTGGAGAGGAGGAGCTTCTGGTTTTGTAGATGGAATATTTCAAGGGATGCTCTTAAAACTGGTTTCACTAAGGCAGAGATATTTGTTAATGATAAGCTTGTATGAAGCTAACTACATGCTTTCAAAGACAAGCTCCAAGTGGCGAAATTTCCTGGGTAGATTTCTACACAAGGAAGTGCTTCCTCCCTCAGCTGTGGCTGTTCAGAAATCAGTTTCTTTTCCTAATCTTGCCCCTGCAGCAGACACTTGTGATGGGCCTGAGGATGTGAATGTTCAAATCATCTGGAGTGTAAAAGAAATTTGAAGTAGTTTGTTCTGAGACTTGCTCATCCATTCAGAATTGAGAAAATAAGTATGCAGTGTGCAAGTATGACACAGTATTTTGAATTCTGTTAAATTAAGACTTAATATAATTAGAGACTAGGTAATAGAGATCCAGTGCTTCTGGGAAAACAGTTCAGTGAGGAAACTACAGGGTTATGTGTCTGTAGCGGGCAGAGTTCTAAGTACTTTGCTTCTGCAAAGTATGCTATAGACATAAAAGTAGCTATGATACGCAAGAATTTGTTATGTTCAAGTAAATTGATGATTACTTGTGATCCTCTGTATTTTAGATGAAGTAAATGCAGGAGAACGAAACCATATGGTTTTTCTTTTGTGGAACTACATGATGTGGAGCCACGAAAGAAGTCTCTCAATTATTCCAACATGGGTAAAATCTTAGCTAAAGAGCAAGTGTTTAGTAACAGGAACTGTTGGATTGGTGATGAAGGGTGCAAGCACTTGAAGTACAAAACCTGATGCTGCAAAATGGAGACATGTTTGCTGCCTGTTGCCGTATCTGGCTTGAATGTAAGAAAGCTTTTAATGATAATGCAAAAGAGTTTTAAGTAGTGAAAGCAAGAAAGAAGGGACTTCAGGATGCCTGAAGGGTGACCTGTGATAGGACAGACCTAAATGATTTTTGCTGTGTGCTTAAAAGGGATTAGGTGCTCTGTCTAGGACAGTTAACCCTGAGCTTGAGGTGCATGTGGCTTGTTTCAGGAGGATTTATAGAAAAGATGGAGTTCAGCTTCTCCCTTAGAATCAACCCATCTCAAGAACTTCCCAACATCCCCTTTTGCACATCTATCTTTAAGCAGTTTATCACAACAACCGAACAATGTAACGTATTTTGTCACTGATCTGAATTTTTCCTGGTCTTATGCCACACACTGCTTTTCTGCAAGTGTTGTATTTTTGTTGGTCACTGAGGAATGACTCTATCAAGTGCCAAGATGCTGCTATGAAAGAGTCATCGCTTTCTAATGGAGTGTGCAAGGAGTAAAGGAGGTTCCTGGTGTATGTCTACTTCAGTTTACCTAAACTGGGAATGAAATATGTTTATTCTGCTGTTATGAATAATTTCAACCTTGTTTGTTACTTTATTCCTGCTACATCTAATTTTATTGATTCCTGGTCCATTCTGCAGTTTAATGAGTTCATACAGTGCATTCCAAACTAATCAGTCAAATATAAATCGCCTCTCTGTATGCCCACTCTCATTTCTCTTAATATTGTGAATTACTGGTTTGACTTTGGGATGACTGTTCAGCTCTAGTGCATTCCTGCTGCATATAGTTGGTTTTCTCTGATTTCTCAGGTAAAGGGTTGTTTAGACTTAAAATGGATTGCGACAATCAACATGCCATGTCTTCTTTAGAAACGGCCATCCCACATCCATGAGGTCCATGTAATCTTTCTGTATTCACTCCGGTCAGGCTTTGGCTAAAGATGAAGTGGGGGAGTGTTGCAGCACAGGTACCGAAGGAAAAACCAGCACTTTCAAGGTGACATCTAATTCAGCCTGCAGGCAACTCACATAGGTAGTGAGGGTGAGTTTCTACATTAATCTAGAATTAAGGAATATTGAAATGGGAGGGGAGTGGGGATGTTACAAAGGTTTTGTGGGAACTTGGTGGTGGGAAGCTGTCCTCTTCAAGTTACAGGTTAAGAATTTCTCTGGAAAGCATAAAAAGTCTGGGAATTACTTTAACACATTGGAGTTGGAATAAGTAGTGTCCTTGCAGTAACAAGCAGCAATATGTGAAAACAGACTGTAAGGAATGAGAAGGTAATGTGATTGGTTTTGTTTTTATTGTTTTCATGGTCTGAGGTTAGATGCATAACAGCAGTTTTAATTATAAATGGTGGAAAAAGCAGTCCCCTTGGCCAGCAATTCCCATTTCAGTGATTTAAGTTCTCCAAGTGCAGTTTTGCAGAGTTTTGATCCCAATTTAGCTGTGCCAGATTGTCCCATTGAGAAGGTAGTAGTGTAAATACTTTTCAGGGACACATCTGAGTTTGTGCTGTCTCCAGCTCCTCAACATCGCCAGAAGACCATGCAATAGAAACGTTTCTGTGGAATCAGTTTACCCCCCTGTACAGAGAAGACCAGTTCTCTGTGACTGAGTACTCACTCAGGGTAGACTTGGGCTAAAAGTAGTATCAGTGAGAGCCTTGTGGGCACAGATACTGAAGAGAGAGAGAATTCTTTCCAGTTTTTCTAGTGCATACTTTGGATAGAAAAAGGAGTTGAATAAATAACTCTATTCTTAGCCAGGAAACCCAGTGAGTGTGAATCTCTTCCCCAAGGTGGGACATTCTGAAAGGAACTCTGGGAAATCACAATGGGTTTGCTTAGGCATCCCCTGTTTTCAGCCATATCCATCAGCAAGGTCTTCTGGGGAAGGACTTGGGGTTTCATTCCTCATCCTCTGGAAACATCTACAGACATACTTCCTGTTGCTCCTTTCACTGTCCACAAGTACTGTCTTGTGCAGAAAACTCTTATTGATGTGCAAGTAACTTTTTCCCTCTGGCTGCTAAAGGCAGGATTTGTATCTAAGCTGTTAAGTTATCAAAGTAGTTTTCAGGTGCTTTCATTCTGCGATACCTTGAGGTTATTTGTTTTCCCTTCTGTCTTGTCTGAAATGCAGCTATCTGTAACAGCTTGCAGTTTGTATTGTCTTGCTGTGCTATTGGAAGTCTTTCCCAGCCTTTGCAGCAATTGAATGACTTGCAAGTTGCTTTGGGGAGCTCCAACTGAATTTGTGCTGGGTACATTTAGGGACTTGGGAATCTGGTTTGAATTATGTGAAACAAGAATGATCTATTATCTTTCAAGGTTTTTCCTAGGGGACTAGTTGAGGGAAAATACTGAAAAACGACAACCATCCAGCTACGCTTGTAGGGTGGTCCAATATTACTCCCTGATTCATTCAGGCAATAGACAGATTTTAAGTGCTTTATTTGCAATACTAAAAAGAAAATAGAATAGCAAAACCAGTATAAAAAATATTGACCTTTCCCCATTAGAGAGAAGAATATCTGCCCTAGTCCCTAACTGTTATAAACCAAGGGGATTGTTGCCAAAACTTTATAGGTTGGGTATAAATGGAATATTACCTCTTGAGCAACAGCAGCTTAGGGCTGCTAAAGCCACACACACTGAAATGCCTTAACCACACAGGAGTGAGCCAATTTGAGCTTGCAGTTCCCCATAGCTCATTTGAGCCAGAAATATACTTCCTTCCCATCACCTTTCTCAGGGTACAAGATTGTTTCCTTATGGCAGGGAAGGGGCTCTGGAGTGGTCCTTGGATGTGATGGGGTATTTCTGTCAGACAGCATTCTGATAAATCTCAGGGTCTGAGCTGTTAGAAGGGCTGTCACTTACCCTTTCCACCCTCCCTGAAAAGGTGTGCAGAATTAATTTGGGAGGGATGGAATTTTTAGACATGACAGACATGTAATGATACTAAAAGATAAAGTGTAAGGGGTTTGTTTTACTGGAAAAGATCAAAAGGCACAACCACCCACCCTTCCCAAGTATCTTAGCAAAGGCAAATCTTCAAGAAGCTTAGGGCTTTATTCCTCCCTAGCTATGAAAAAATACCTCTTGTTATTCAAGTAAAGAGTTGGCAACATGTTGTGGTGGTATTTGTCATGATCATTTTTATTCCTAAAGATGAAGTAATACTGGGCTTTGTGGCTGTAAATCCCTTCCTAACGAAGGATGCAGGCAAAGAAATGGCAACTCCCTGCTTTCTGCGGATTCTATGGTTTGGAACTGCTTATTTGAGGCCATGGGATGAATGATGCTCTGAAATCTGTTTGGAGTCACAAACTGTGTGTATCTTCATTGTATCCTGTCTTTCTAGCTTGCACCTTCTCTGGAATGAGTGACAGAACTTTCCTAATATCTGATTTCTCCTCAACCTTGTCTTCAAATGCGGCTTTGAAGGGAGATGGAATAAAGCTGCAACAACTCCTGGGCCTGTTTGTGCACTCAGTGTTGCTCCTCTTTGCTCAGGCCAGGTATAAAAGTAAGTTGGAGAAGGTGGTGGGCTTAAACTGTTAATAAGGAACAAAGACAGTGCCTAGCACTCCTACTGTGATTTGACTTTGCAGCTGTTTACTAGACACTTATTTCCTTGTGTGGTTGTACAGTTTTTCTTTCAGCTGCAGACTTCGGCTGTTAGAACAGGTAATGGATGGAGAAAGCAAGATTATCTGCTTTGTTAGGCTTTCTACAAGAACACTGAAATCGGTATTGTGAAAAAGCTTTGAACAGTAACCATCCTGAGTTGACAGAGTAAACAGCATTGTGACTGAGCAAAAAACCTGGTAGTCACTGCTAAAGGCAGAGTAAGAGTGGAATGTCAGTCAGCAGAGCCACCCTGTAAAAAGAGGTATGAATGACTTCCACACTGAACCTGGCTAAACTGCTCCCTTGAATTAAAGCCAAGACAAAAGGAAAACCATTTGAGGTATTAGTGAGGTCTAGCCTAAAGAAAAATGAGCTATCTGTTGGCTCACACGAAAGCAGGGACTAGTTTAACACTAGTGTTCTCAAAATGGCTTATTATGCCTAAATAGTTTTAGGCTTCTTGTGTGTTGTACATTTGGAAGTCAAAGAGCAAATTCGCACTGAAATGAGAATATTGCTATATGCAGAAGATGCTAGCATGTTTAGCAGCTTTTTCACCTGCAGTATGTCAATATTAGCTGTCTGCTAGAGTGTTTGGATGAAGGCACCACTGAATAGACAGATTATGCTTAATCTTGACCTGTGATGGATGGTTGCCTTCAGGCTTCCCCATGTACCAAACTTGCAGTTTTGTTACTGACTTGGTGATACTGTAGCATAACTTGATGATACAGCATTAAGTCCTCATGATAGCACATCTCTTTCCTGGAAGACTGCAAATGAGGAACTTCACTCACACTCTTCTCCCTGTGTCTGAAGCTGGCTGCACTATATCAAAATGCTAGTTTAAAGCACAGCTTCTGATGGTTGATGTAAGGCGAATCCTTTGGTTTTTTCCATTTTATGTAAAAATGAAGAGTTTGGTTGATTTTGTATAATGTGCATGCCCAGATTCCCTTGTACTTGATGGAACGAGGTGCAGAAGATGGAGGAGATTCACGTTGTTATTCTGATAGCTTTGTGAAGATCTTGCTTTTCAAAGGAGCAATTTGACCCTAAGTCACTTGGAAGCTGTGGAACTTCCTTTGTAGCATAAGCATTGAAGCCGAGATATTTCAAGGCATTAGAGACCAGAGAGACAACAGTTATGCAAAAGCACGAGCCTTTGTCACTGGTGGATTTTAGAAGGCTAAATGCCCAGTGCTGTAACCAAAGCTGAAACTTTACTGACACCTTTGTGTGAAGTTTTCTGTGCTCTGCAAGTTGTTGCTATGAGTACATCATTCAGCGTGAGTAGAAAGCACTATAACAGGGTAGTTGCACAAAGCTAGAGATAATTCCTTCTGATGGAGACAGGTAAAATCCACATTAAACCTCTCCTACTTAATCTTGAAACTTGGGGGTTGCAGAGGACCTATCTGGTTGTGTGATGTTATAGAGTAAAAAGGAATTGAGTGTATAAAATGAGACTTGAGCACTTCTGTTTTGCTTGCCAAAGACCCCTTGCTGCTTCATCTTGGAGGTAGGTGAACTGCAGAAATCCCCAAGCATTTTATTTTGCCAAACATCTGGAAGTTATTCTCTGCTCAAATCCACAGCTGCCTCAGGGGAACAGGAGCATTACAGCTCAGGCCCAAGCTCAGCTGAGATCCTGAAATTTAGCATTCCTTTTCTCAGGTTCCATAAGGAGCTTGGCCTGGGAATAGGAATGAAATAAAATGAATGGAATGACTGCTGCTTTCCTTACTGATATGGCTGCTGTCATTCTACTAGAGTGGGTGTCGTGGTTTAAGCCCAGCTGGCAACCCAGAACCACACAGCCTCTCACTTGCTCTTCCCCCTTCCTCCCCCCAGCTTTCAGAGGGATGGGGCAGAGAATTGAACAAATATGACTCCTGCAGGCTGACATAAGAACAGTCCAATAACTGAGGTATAACACAAACCACTGCTGCTACCACCAATAACAATAATGATAAGGGAAATAACAAGGGAATAGAGTACAACCGCTCACCACCCGCCGACCGGCACCCAGCCTGACCTAGCAGTGATCTAACCCTTCTGGGTAACTGCCCTC
This sequence comes from Psilopsiagon aurifrons, assembly GCA_025447955.1. Lineage (NCBI taxonomy): Eukaryota > Metazoa > Chordata > Aves > Psittaciformes > Psittacidae > Psilopsiagon > Psilopsiagon aurifrons. The sequence continues at coordinate 25,595 of JAOEHY010017314.1, forward strand.
AGTTTATATACTGGGCATGACGTGCTGCAGTATGGAATACCTCTTTGGCCAGTTTGGGTCAGGTGTCCTGTCTCTGCTTCCTCCCGGCTTCCCCTCCTCCCTGGCA